>NJDD01003706.1:75358-94178 GCA_002245505.1 Calephelis nemesis | reverse complement strand
CGCGCCGCCGCCGCCGTGTCCGCCGCCGTGCGGTGCCACACCGCCAGGTGATCCTCCTAACCACCACACACAACCCATAATAAATATCCCTGGACAAGTCGCACAAATTGAATCTAACCCCAAAGTAAGCAAATTATACGCTTGTGTTATGGGTGTTAGTCAACGATTACAATACATAAAAATACTTAAATAGGTACCCGAATATATTTAATAAATACCCAGACCCGCGAATGCAGACATCTAAATATTTATCACACAAATGCCTGCCCTCGTCGGGAATCGAACCCGAGTCTCGCGGTTGGTCGATGTAGTTAGGCGTGTACGCTAGCCAATCGATATAATACCTATCTCTAGACAAGTTACACAAATTAAATCTAACCCCAAAGTAAGCAAAATTACCTGTATGCTTGTGTTATGGGTGTTAGTCAACGATTACAATACATAAAAATACTTAAATAGGTACCCGAATATATTTAATAAATACCCAGACCCGCGAATGCAGACATCTAAATATTTATCACACAAATGCCTGCCCTCGTCGGGAATCGAACCCGAGTCTCGCGGTTGGTCGATGTAGTTAGGCGTGTACGCTAGCCAATCGACCAACAAACCGACGTGTCGATTTAGTACTGATGGTACTAAAAGTGTCGCTAGCCACTCGACCAACGACCACGAAGCTCTCTTTCAATTTTGTGACGTCAAATTAAAAAAGTCTAAATTAAGAAAGAGGCTAGCACATTAGAGAATATTAAAAAATGTGATCAGGTTTTTATTATAGTATATATACAGTTTCCCGATAAAACCACTCCCTATACGGGAATATTAGGAATTGGGAACCATTTGGGAAAAAAATTTCGACGCGCACAAGTACTACTTGTATGGTTCAGGCGAATATAGATTTTTCTGATTTCCTTGGAATGTATTTCTGGGTACTGATTATGTATCTCAGTTGCCAACTCAGAATAAAAAAGTGTACATCAAATGACGTTATTTGTGTTTGCTATCTCTGTTGTATTTCTGTTGGTTACTGGAGATAGCAAATATAAAACACGTCATTTGACAGCTACTTGATGTACACTTTTCCATTCTAGTTCGAAACTAAAATACATAATCAGCCCCCCCGGTCATCAAGAGACTAGCACTGGTAAATATAGGTGAGTACAAACAAGACGACTGGAGGTAGAATACTGTAAAGCAATTTACCTAGTTAGGGATCCATTACCTTACTAATTCCTGCCGCCACAATGGCACTGTCACATTCCAGTCCGAAAGGTAGGGTAGCCGGTAGACTTACACAGTAGGCAGTACTGAACATAAATAATATCTATACCTATGAGAAGCAATTATATCTATCCAATAGCGATAGTTCACTCATTTTAAATGAAAAAAAATAATACAATAAACCGACATCCATCAAACAATATCTCTATTTTAGCAACATATAGATCTGTAAGTATGTGATTTGTAATTAGATGTTGCCAGCAACTTCGCTAGAGTAATCATTTTCTCTCACACGGGAATCTGTTGAGATATCTAAATGAAAGCTATCCTATCTTTTAAGCAGGACCCAATTACAGAACAGTGGCAAAGTTCAATTAAAATAGGATAAGTAGTTTACAAATTCAATTAAAATAGGAATATATAACTTGAGATATTGTTATAAACAAAAATATTAGAATCTCTCATACTAAGTGCGAAATGAAGAGTGTAGTTCAGTTAAACATTGGGAAAAACCATAAATGTATGGTAATAATCGAATGGTGTCATATTATAACATTTGAGAAGTCTAATAGTCACCAACTCGAAGAAGAAAGAACAATTTGAGCGTTATTTCAAAAATTGTCTAAGACAATCACGCCCGTTTATGTTCATAGATGATATTTGCCACACAAACAAGCAAACAGATTTTCTGATAATAAAAAATATGCGTCACTTCAAGATGTCAAAGATTTTAGTGACGCTTTCTGAACTGAGATCTTAAAATTCTTGGGTAAATACCTTATCTACTTTTATGATATTAAAAGGCAAACAAGCAGACGGATTTCCTGACGGAAAGAAATTCACGTCGCCTATCGACACCAAAGGTGGTAATGGTGCGTTGCCAACCTGAGGCCGGGATGTTAGACCTCGAGCAAAAGTAAGTTTACCGGCTACCCCACACTCCGAACTGGAACACGCCATGACGTTATGGCAGCAGGAATAGGTAAGACGGTGGTACCAATCCGGGCGAGTTGCTGCGAAACTCTACTACCTTGATTGACTTCAGTATACTACAACTTGCTGTTGTAGGAACTTCTAGACTATCTAATACTACTAGCTACCTACCTGATGTCATTAATCCACAACAAAATGTGATTTGACATAATTATGGAGCATACCTGAAATCTCACAGAAAGCACGACCCCGCAAAGCTCTGGCCCAACCATAAATTGTTCTCCAAGCATTGCCATGCATAGATCTTCCCATGCTCGCACCGTTTGTGCCTTGCGGAGTCTCACTACCTGCAAGTGAATAAATTGGCCATTAATATTTCTTATGCTTCTAATACATGTAACATCTTTGCTGGGTTATTCAAGTAGTTGACTACACTAGCCTAGGTTAGGTGGTCAAATCCTCCTTCCTAGACAGGTGGGGTGAGATCATCATTTGGTTTTTAAATGGTCTAAGTTCAACATCACATCTGTGGAGATTTTCCAACGACTAAAAAAAGGTGGTTAAATCCTGCAAACGGTTTAGTATACAACTGGATTTATATAATTAGCACATCCATTCCTGCTGCCATATCCAACCTAGACATTATTGTGTTCCAACTTGAAGGATTTTTGCCAACCTAACTGGTAAGGATGGCATGCATGAGTATGGTGACAGGAATAGGCAATAAAATAAGTGTAGGAATAGTTTTTGCAAAAGTATACCACTTAGTCAATAAATAAAAAGGTACTTAGGCATTAACAAAAGAAAATGTAAGATAAATAATTTTAACTAACAATCTGTTGCCCCGTGACATTGTAAATATTTGTGATTAGTAATGAAAGCAAAGTATTCCAGTCCTACATGTTGACCCAGACTTTAAGCTGGGTCTAATATTTAATAGTATTTTTTTATGTAAATAAATATAATATACTTATTACATAAGTAAATAAGCATAATAAGATACATGATTACTTATATTTGGTAAAATTCCATTAAATAATTTTTAAGACAAAAATTAACAGGAAAACCACACTATAAAACAAATAATTAAACAGTAATAAAATTATTTTTATTATTGTTTTTCTATGTATAGATACTGTATATACATTATACATTCAATACTACAAGTATGAGGCCATAAAATTCAAACTGCAACATGTCTAGTGTTTTAAAATGAAATAAAAAATATTTTTTGCAAAATATGTGTGTTAATTTAAGAGGTTCACAAAAAAATATTGAACCATATTAACAAATTCTTCCACTTTAAGCTCACAACAACAAAAATATCCTCATTTTTTCTACTTCTATTACACTCAAAAAAAACAAGTAGTAATACAAAATAGTATAGGTTTACCCACTCACCCATTTCCCACCATTAACATTGGCAGGATCTTCCCACATTGGTTTAATACCCAACTTAAACAAATGTAAGTCTGACAGTGGTGGAAGCTCAGATGGTCTTGCTAAGTGAGTATATAAGCCCCACCATTGTTCAACTGACGCTACACGACCAACCATTCGGAGTGCCTGGAAATATTAAAATTTAATAGTTACTACGGGTAGAAATAGAATTATCTATTGTTCAAATTCAACAATTTAGGTTACAATGTTAATATTCTGTCTTTGGTGAAATTATAATAACTATATGTGAAGATTTATTCTCAGCTCAGAAAAATTGCTAAAATCCAAAATAAATTTAATGAAATAAAAAGTTAGTCACTAAAAATTTGTTTCTGCAACAATGGAGTAATTTAATGTTATTTCGTTATGTAGCTATTTTAGAACTTTAAGGTAATTAATAAAATACTAATATAAAGTTTGGTCACAAGAAGGCGATCTTTATAAACATATATACTGTCTATAGAAATTAAATTAGGGTAAAATAAAGGTGCAGATTCATATCCAATATGTATATGCATCTACAAATCCAATGTCCATATACTACTTTTATGTAACTGTTCTTAATATCATAATATCATTGTTTACTGAACACATTAGTAAAAAGGCAATTAAATAAGTAATAGCCCCAACTATGTTTAAGTAACGTTTTTGTCTTTAGAAAGTATTACGTCTGTGTCAGTTGTATGCTCCACTTGTGTTATAAAATTTGATTTAACACCTAAAAATATTTCTAAGCACCTAGGATCATTGCTGCTGTGGATCTGTAGTTTGCTTCACTTTTCTGGGTGTAATAAATTTAAAAACTACTTGAAAAATATCTATGCAATTTTCATCAATTATATTTGAATAAAATCATGTTGATAAGACTGCTAGCATTAGCTATTAAAATGAAAAATAGTTGGAAGTGCTTAATTATCTTTTCTTATTTAATCCTTTATTTGTGCAAAAATCCTCTTTTTTCTCTACTTGACACTAATAAGTTCAATGTCTTTTCTCTGGATTTCTATTTGCTTCAACAGTTCTGTAAGATGTTATCTTTTAAATACAAATGAATTTTAATTTTCCGTGGTCATTGTAATATGCACTAACAGATGAAACCATTTCACTTATTCTTTTTGTGTTAATCTTGTCAGGAGAAGGTTCTTATGAAAGAAAAATAAATGTGAGTTATTTTAGTTCAATATACATAAATAAAATAGGACAACATAATGTCAGGTCAGCTAGTTTTCTTATATCAAAAATTACTCTCTATCCCGGCCACCACATCATGAGTGAATGGTCCACCTGTTTACTATTTTTTTATTGTGTTATTTAATACTAGGATTTTATAAAAGAAATAAAATTATAACTTTAGTGGAACATTAGAACATTAAAGAATTCAATATTCATAGTTCAAAGAGAATATCTTTTCGATCAGCTGAAGTATTTGTAATTTATAAAACATTGATTCTCTTCAAGAGAACAAAATAATATTTTAAGTGCAGTCTCACCTCCTCTCGTTGTGTATAAGTAGTCAATAAGAGTTTGTCAATTACTAAGCAGTCTTGTGTGATTGTTTAAAATAAAAATAAGTTTACCTGGCCATATCCAGTGGTTGTGGCCAATAATTCTCTAGCTGGGGGCCGTCTTGAAAACCACATCCAATAACTATATTCTAGCTTGTGTTCATGTGGAGGCACGTAGGGTTCCAGAGGGTCTTCAGTATTTCTTTCTTCCTCTTCGTTATGACCATGGTTCTGATTGGCTGGCTCTCCGGATCGGCGATCAGGCACATTCAAATTGTAGAATTTGCACATTTTTCTTTCAGTCATGTTATGCCAATAATAACATGATGCCCCAACGGCCTAACCTAGGACACGTTGCTTTTTCTTTTAGGTAAATTTGATAACTATGTACAAAACAATATTATTTTCGATATTTAAATAATAAGTTTAATATCTTGACGTTGGGCTATAGTTATATTTTATTTATATTTTGCAACAAATTAATGATAATTCAACCTATTCCAACTTTTTCTATGTTTAACCTTTTTCTTTCCGTCATCAAAATTCAAACTGTCATTTGACATGACGTGACAGCTTCAAGCATGGGATATTTTAATTCTACCAATATTAAAATCTGAAACTTTATGTCATTTGGTTTAGCTATTTATTAGCTGTCATCAATTATTAGCCCATGTAATTCACACTCGAATCTTCTGATTCTATAATTTGATTTGCTTTTTTGTTTGTATTATTTGTTCTGTGTAGTGTAGGTACTAATTCAAACCAAAAAATAGGATCAACCGACATTAAGCATCCTATAGTGTAACAAATGTTTCGAGTAAATATTTATAAGTTGGAGTGTCTGTAGAGGTCTTAACAAAAATTTTGTTACCAAATATGAAAAAAATATATAAAAATGTAAAGTGTCAATGTCAAATGTCAATTGAAATCAAAACAAAAACGGCGGTACCTAGTCGATTTATGATTTTTAAATATTTTATTTTAAATAAAAATAAAAATAGTGATAGGAGTATAATTTTGTGATTTGTACAGATTCCCAATCATCAGGTATTCCTTGCCCTGTAATGGCTAAAGTTGAGTCTTCTACAAGGACTAAAGTAGAATGTTTAAACGTGGATTTCATGAGATCTTTAGTGAAACAATACTCGGAATTAGTAAGTAAAACTACAAAAAAAGTAATTGTACTTATTTAATAAAACTCTAAATTTCTAAATGTAATTCGAAGGTTTAGAACATAAATGCCTTTAACATTCCCATTACAAGTCTTACAGGATTAGTATCTAGTAAATAAATTATAATAGAATGAAATTACTTACAGGGACAATGGACAAGTGCATTTTTTTGGGCAGATGCAGCAGCAGCATGTGGATCAGATGTATCAAATGGAGATGACATATGGCTTCTTGCCAGTGCCATGTTAGCTCGAGGAGAATATCACAGAGCAGCAAATGCAATTACTTCAAGAGATTTGCATAGGTATTTCTACTTTCCTTATCTTGTTTTATTCATGAGGATGGTCAAGAGTTTCTTAACCAGTATGCTTTTCTTATAAAGAGTAATGAATGTGGAGAGATCTACGCAGATCTGCAGAAGTAACTGATATTTATGAGTTCTTACTCTGCCTACCTGTTATGGGAGTTGGGTTTGAATATATGTGTGTGTGTGTGTGTTGTATTGTGAGTCTTTACAACTTGAAGTTTTTTATACAAACATATTACTACCTACTTATCTTACTACCCTATGTAAATTGAACAAGTATGATTGTAACCCTAATCTTTGCTGAACAGTTTTTTATCTGTTTGTTTGATCTCATCATTGTCATCTCTGAAATTACTAGTAGTATATGACATGTTTTTTTGTACCTTTAAATGCTGAATGAAAATGCTTAATCTTTGACATCTATGTTAGCCTTGTTTGTGTTTTTTATAATATGTAGCTATAAAAATTTCGTGAAATTTTATTAGGTAGAAAAAATTGGTTACTGATGGCTAACAAACAAGTTGAAAATGTAAGATGTTAAACCTATGCAGCCAAAATTAAAGGGTTGAGTTTGAGAACGGTTTAACTGTTTTTTTTTTTTCAAAAATTAGTTATTGGTATCGTTGGATTCATAAAGAAATAATCTATCTAATGCGCTTTTCAAATAACAAGAATCGCATTACATCTCGAGATATTCAGTCTTAAAACTGTTTAACTGACGATGTCAAGATCGCTAGTACCAAAAATATTGAATATTTAATAAACCTACATAAAATATCAAAATTATCTCATTTCTACTATAAAAATAGATTATATTTCCAAAATCTCTTTTGACTTTTAATAAGCGCCATGTTTGGGGTGATGTTTTTTAGTAGAATTGAAAATAATACTCCCAATGTTTAAAACATTATTTGCGTCAAATCATGTATTTGTTAGTTAAACCATTCTCGAACTCAACCCTTCAAATGAAACAAGCGGTTGTTATAGTTCTGTGAAGTTGTAAAAACTGCAAGGTTAGCATAATATTAGCCATTTCTACAAAGAAAAAAACAAGTGGTTGTAGCTTATAAAATACTAATATCTTATAATCTTTATAAACAGGAGACACTTGCTGTGTCTTGGTGTTGCAATGCGGGCGCACATAGCAGCCAAGGAAGCTTCAACTGCATTAAACCTTTTAGAAGAATGTGAACCTAGTTTGTTAGAACCAAGAACCATGGATCAGACTCATAATGTAAGTTTTAAGTTATAATAAATCGTGGTACCATCATGATGAGGGCCCAGCACAAAATAGTCCAACAACGTGTAAAATTTTTAGCTTTTTAGAAAATGCCATTTATTATTATTAAATACCCAGAGGGATTTTTTTTTTATTTTCTGGTGACCCTTGTGACCACCCCTTTACCCTTCCAGCTACGTAACCTTTTGGGACACCCTGTATATACATCTTCACTCCAACTCCTATGCAGGGTAACTAAGTGATTCCTACAAACCTGCACAGTTTCTACCACTATACTTTTTTCATACAATGCCTGTTTTAATTAATAATATATTATTAATGAGTACATCCATTGTTCTTACCCTAAACTTAGTTTTAATGTGAATAGACAAATAAGCAAACAACTCTCCTGATGTTTTTTTTTATATAATACTAGCCGTTACCCGCGGCTTCACCCGCGTAGTCTACTTGTTTGATATTTAGCTCTCCAACACTGCTCGTTAAAATTTTAAGATAAAATGTAGCCTATATCGCTATCCAAAGTTTCATCCATTTTTTTGTAAATATTAAAATCAATTCAGCAATTTTGCCGTCAAAACTGAATATACACTTTCTCTTTTCTAATTTCACCTCAGATTAATCGTAGGAATATGTTATTGTGTTTACAGTTTTATCTGCACTTCGGCAAATCCTGTGAAATTAAACTGTATAGCAAGTCATGGAAACCTCTAACAGATTTTTTTTTGAAATTTTAGAAATATACATATCGTCTCTGAGGTCTAACCGTCGGTCCTCAGAATTACTTCTTGAGATCTTGGGTTCTATTTCCGGTCCGGGCCACAACAAAACAACAAATAAAAATTTACTGTTTACTTTTAAAGGTTTTTTTTTACTTTACGCAAAGAGGTTTACTGGTTTAAGCGTGAAAGCGTAACAGACAGACAGACAGAGTTACTTTCGCATTTATAATATTAGTAGGGAAGTAGGGATTTTTAACTAATTTTGCTACTATGTATACCATAATTTCTTTGTGTGTTTTTCGTGAATGATAAACTGATGTACGCGGTTCATTGTTATGGACTTATGGTAAGAATTACTGTTAAATATTTTTCCTACGCAAATTGTGCCACCCCCGTTCACCCTCATAGGGGTTGATTTTCAAAAAACGCTTAGATATGTATCTCATAATTTGTATTGCAGAGCATTATTTCAGTGTCACGCAAAATATTTCAATAGAAATAAATTTTCCATACAAACTTAGATACCCCCTTTTATCCCCCAATGGGGGTGAATTTCGAAAAATCCTGAAATACGTGTTTCATCATTTGTACTAAAAAGCATTAATTCAAAGTTTCATGCAAAAATGTGCAATAAAAATATTTTACTCACACTAACTTAGCCCCCTTTTTAACCCATTAAGTTATCCCTAAGAGATAAACATATAGCATCGCGAACTTTTTTGTAGACCTTTTTAGGGTAAACAATACTTAGTACATTATTTTGATCTATCTCGTAGAGTTCAGCCAGCGTTTGCAATGCAAGCGCAAAAAAATATGTTTATTTACGACTTCGCATAAGAAATCTTGAAATCATCAGTGGTTCTCTAGTATATGAAGCATGTTATTATACATATAAACCTTCCTCTTGAATCACTCTACCTATTAAGAAAAAGATAAATAGTAGGAACACATTATTGTGTTTACAGTTTTATCTGCACTTCGGCAAATCCTGTTAAATTAAACTATATAGCAAGTTATGGAAACCTCTAACATTTTTTTTTTTGAAATTATAGAAATATACGTATCGTCTCTGAGGTCTAACAGAACTACTTCTTGAGATCTTGGGTTCTATTTCCGGTCCGGGCCACAACAAAACAACAAATAAAAATTTACTGTTTACTTTTAAAGGTTTTTTTTTACTTTACGCAAAGAGGTTTACTGGTTTAAAGCGTGAAAGCGTAACAGACAGACAGACAGAGTTACTTTCGCATTTATAATATTAGTAGGGAAGTAGGGATTTTTAACTAATTTTGCTACTATGTATACCATAATTTCTTTGTGTGTTTTTCGTGAATGATAAACTGATGTACGCGGTTCATTGTTATGGACTTATGGTAAGAATTACTGTTAAATATTTTTCCTACGCAAATTGTGCCACCCCCGTTCACCCTCATAGGGGTTGATTTTCAAAAAACGCTTAGATAAGTATCTCATAATTTGTATTGCAGAGCATTATTTCAGTGTCACGCAAAATATTTCAATAGAATTAAATTTCCATACAAACTTAGTAACCCCATTTAACCCTCAATCGGATTGAATTTCGAAAAATCCTGAAATACGTGTTTCATCATTTGTACTAAAACGCATTAATTCAAAGTTTCATGCAAAAATGTGCAATAAAAATATTTTTCTCATACATACTTTGCCACCCCTTTTAACCCATTTAGGGGTTGAATTTCCAAAAAATAATATGCCCATGTCCTTCTCATGAATACAAACTAACTACATACCAAATTTCAGCAAAATCGGTAGGGTGGTTTAGGAGTGAAAAGGTAACAGACAGACAGAGTTACTCTCGCATTTAGAATGTTAGTGTGGATTATTAAATTACGAACGTAAATACAATTTAGATTTAATTAATTTAAATAATTTATTTATATATATTATTAATGCGTGCGATCGCTGTAAATTATCTTTATATATATAATTCTTCTGTGAGTGTGTATGTCACTGAACTCCTTCTAGACGGCTGGACCGATGTTGATGAAAATTTTTGTGCGTGTTTAAGGGAATTCGAAAATGGTTTAGATTCACAATTTGGTCTCCTGGAAAATGTTTTTTTTATTTATTTTTTAATAATAAGTCGTTGTTGATTTTGGAATGTTTCACATCGGATCTGGATCCGACAGACTGCGCTTCTGTCGAAGCATTAATGTCAAGCGATACGCAGTTTGCTGGGTCAGCTAGTAGTCCTATGAAAAAGCCCACGCACCGCGCCAGGCGGTACCGCCGCAACTGCGATGTCCCTATATTTTAAACCTGTAATATCTCCGAAACTATTCATCTAATTTACATACTGTAAAGAACTATATTGTTCTATATTAAATGTTAAACTTATTTAAGATACTTAATTAAATAAGGATTAATGCTGTATTGCTTTAAATCGCTTCGTAAATAAGCCATTATTTTTCGTAAAAAGTAAAGGATAAAAATTGGTTATTGTAAGTTATCCCTAAGAGATAAACATATACCATCGCGAACTTTTTTGTAGACCTTTTTAAGGTAAACAATACTTAGTACATTATTTTGATCTATCTCGTAGAGTTCAGCCAGCGTTTGCAATGCAAGCGCAAAAAATATGTTTATTTACGACTTCGCATTAGAAATCTTGAAATTATCAGTGGTTCTCTAATATATGAAACATGTTATTATACATATAAACCTTCCTCTTGAATCACTCTACCTATTGAAAAAAACCGCATCAAAATCCGTTGCGTAGTTTTAAAGATATAAGAATACATACATACAGACAGACGCGGAAAGTGACTTTGCTTTATACTATGTATAGATTAGAAGGCAAACAAGCAGACGGATTCCTGATGCTAAGAAATTCACTTTGCCTAGAGACACCAAAGGTGGTAATGGTGCGTTGCCAACCTGAGGCCGGGATGTAAGACCTCGAGCAGAAGTCAGTTTTCCGGCTACCTTACCCTCCAACCGGAACACGTCAACAGCAGGCATTGACTTTATGGCGGCAGGAATAGGTAAGGCGGTGGTACCAATCTGGGCGAGTCGCTGCGAAATTCTACCACCTAGTAAGATGTCACGGTGTTAGTGACGGTGAGCCTATGCTCGCCTTTAACGAGCTGCCTGGCAGGAAGGCAGATGGTCTATTCTACGAAGGAGCCCGGACCAATACGGGGGGAAACCAACCAGCATGTAAGAGACAACCTATATATAGCTTACAGACACCATAAGTGTTGTAGATGCATCACTATGCTGTGGCCATTGTGTTAAGCCAATTGTGCAAGTCTTCCGACTACCCTATCCTCCAAACTGTCGTTATGACGGTAGCACTCGTGTGGTCTTGTTGGTAATGACCCTTTAAACATGGCTTGCCTCTTACAAGTAGCTTGACAAAAAAGTTGATGGTCTATTCTACATAGGAAATGCTGGCCAACATTGGGAAAACGTAGTGAATAATATTAATCGTCACTTTGCGTGGCGACGTTGCAGGGTCATAGACGTTTCTCTGCCATTAACCCTCGTGCGACACTTATTGATTATTTGTTATTGAAAGATATTACTCTGTTTTAAAAAAATAATTAGTGTCGCGCCGCTACAATCGGCAGTAACGCTATCGTAAATTCTAGCAGCGCGACGCCGGATCGCGGTTATGTGTCACGGCCCAAACACAGAAACAAATTTTTTGTGCACTCTCATTCAGAAATACAGACATAAAGATAAACACAGGACACAGTCAGATTTTATTATACATATTGTACAAATAAGAATAACAATATGTTCATCCCAAAAATGCCTGATTTCAAAAGGCCCAAGTTTGGTTTTACACATATTACAGCACACATAAAAAATAAGTTATTTTCAAATCAAAATATTTTAAGTCTGTTGCCCATTTTCGTTTTTTATTCATGTTTTGAAGAATTAAAATTATTTCAGCGGGCTTTAGCTGGTGTGTTGGTTTGGCAAGCACGAGCATTGTCTTCATTAGAGAGAAGAGAAGCAGCTGCTGAAATTCTAACAGCTGCTTTAAGAGCAGACTGCGCATGTTACGAAGCACTTGATTTGCTGCTGGAGCAACATGCGCTAACGCCTAGTCAAGGTGAGTATTGAAAATAAATTGCAAACGCTCAAGACTGGAGAAAGTGGAGAATTAAATTTAATGCCAGCATAACAGTAAATCTAAAAAACATTGTTAACCATTAACCGTATCACTTACTTGATCTAAGCCCTAAGTAATAAACGATTTGCTTAAATAAAAACACTAATATAGCATTTTCACGCCTTTACATATTATGTAGAGGTTGGCAGAGGTACATGACTAGCCAAAGACGCAAAGTGGTAGGTGGCAAGCCTAAGATTCGGCGAACACTTACTAATAGTTTAAATGGACAAAATTGAAGAGATAGGGAAACATTTTTTTACATTCCCAGCAATTATCCCATTTTTTCTCTTCATATGATCATACTTCTGACATTAACCAATACATCAAAAAAAGAATAAGCAAAATTGGTCCATACATTCAGGCCTGATGTGACGGCAATGTGAAATGGGGACTCATTTCATATATAATATAGATTGAAAGAAAGCTGCCCGATTCAGGGATCAAACCTGAGGTCTAATGAATTAAAGTCCTATACTGGACCGCTAGACCACAGAGGCGATAAAAACTAATATGTTAGTAAAATATATTATTACATAGGACATGTGTTAGTAAAATAAATACCTATACTCTATTTTTTTAACAAACAAGTATAAAAAAATGTAATGCATTGTTACTGGTCCACATCATCAACATAAAGTCAATTTCAATCAGAACGCGTCTTTACAATTTGACTATAAGAACAAAGGCATACTGCCCGCCCCTCTTAATGCTACATCTCACTCTGTCAGTATCGAAAATATGCGAGGGATATACAAATGAGTTTGTTAAAATAACTGGACAATAGTCCCAGAAATACATATATCAATTATCATCACACTAATGCCTTTCCTTGCCGAAATTCGAATCCTAGCCATTTGCAAGATCAAGGACAGGCATATACGCTAACTCCTCAACCAACAAGAAAGTGTCAGTAATATAATGTAGTATAGACGTTTTCAGAAAGTGAGTTGGTGGAAGGTCTGCCAATAAACAATCAGCTGAGCGCTGCTGAAGCTGCGTTACTGCGGACGGCCTACCGTGAGAGGCTGCGGCGCCACAGCGGACTCGACAGTCTGCAGGACACCACTGCGGACAATGATGTAAGGAGACCTTTAAATGCACACATTTTACATAGTACAGAGCTTTGTTAGTCGCAGTTTAGACAGGATATCGCAATAGACCGTTACGTTACCAGATCTCCCGGTCGGTGGCGATAGTCCGGTCCCGCAGTATCGAGGCGTGCGAGTCCCGCGCGAGGCGGCTGGCGGCGGGCGGCCGCTGGAAGGAGGCGCTGCACGAGCTGGACACGCTGCGGGGCGCGGGAGGGGGAGGGGGAGCGGGCGCGGGGCCCTGGGGCTGCGCGGACGTACGCGCCGCCTGCCTGCTGGAGCTGCGCCGCAGCGCGGACCTGTTCGCGTTCGCGCACGCGCTCGTCGACGGCTACCCTCACACCTGGACCGCCTGGTACGCCGTCGGACTCTACTACTACCTTATTGGTAAGTTATAAACCATTTCTCCTGCGTTGTCGTAAGTTATACGTAATATAGAGTTATAACTCTGTACATTTATTACAGACAGATATGTTAATCACTACATTTTATAAAACGTATAGGGACGCTAAAATGTATAATTGATTGCGGTTTCAGATATAAATTGTTTGAAATATAACAATATTTATCCAAAATGTTGGAACAATTCAAGTCTATTTGGAATTTTCTATATAGCTATATAATATGGTAGCTATATAATGATAAATCGTATACTTTGTAATTGCCCAGCACTTAATCAAGCAAGTAGTAGACTTCCGGATGGGCACGGTACAGTGAACTTTGTTTTGTTTATTTAGTTTATGTTTATATCCTAGTTTTTATCTTATATCTGAACCAACAGCCACACTTATATCTGAACTATTGAATAAAAATGTATACTGTGGTACAAAAAGGTGATGATACTTCCGATTATTATGATGCAAAAATGCAAATGTTAAATTATAAACACATAAAAAAGGCACCCACAACTAGCCGAAGACACCAAGTCCTACAATGTGATAGATGGCAATCCAATAAGCCAACCACATAAATAATCCAACAATACGTTTTCTTTTGATTGTCCGACCCAGGGATCAAACCCAAGTCCTTGTGAAGTAAAGTCCAACACCAGACCACTAGCCACAGAGGCACTCACACACAAAGAAGGGTATTTCCAACAAGAGCTCGAAATTGGTCTTTGTATTGTGAATATTTAACTGCAATAGTAAAAAAACAATATGACATAGTAAATTAATTATAGAACTCTTTATATTCCAACATTAACTTCATTAAGTTCAATGACCTGCTTGCGATGTATGGGTATCAGATAGAGCTAGCGTCGACGGCCGACTTTTTAGGGGCAATTCAAATTAATTTTATAATTTTTTAAGTCTTCTGAATTTCTAGTTGGAATATGGTTACCTAATTTGAGAAAACTTTGTATACTACACATTACATTCCATCGATTACATTAAATATAAAAGTAAGTAAGTATCTTCACGCCTATATACCCGAAGGAGTAGACAGAGGTACAACCAGGGCACCCACGACTAGCCGAAGACACTAAGTCCCAGAATGTGATAGATGGCGAGCCTATCGCCAACCGGGCACATAGCCAATCCCGAGCAACGTTTTTTATTAGAAAATTGGAAAAACCCAATCTCCTTTTTGTTGCCCGACCTGGGAATCGAACCCGGGACCTCATGCAGTTAAATGCGAGAACTGAACCGCTAGATCACAGAGGCGGATACACACTACAAATGTTTGGTGGTTGGCAGGCAAAAGTGAATTGGCGCGGCGGTATCTCAGCAAAGCGGTAGCGCTGGAGCCGCGAGCGGGCGGCGTGTGGCTCGCCTACGGACACAGCTTCGCCGCTGACAACGAACATGATCAGGCTATGGCTGCTTACTTCAAGGTATTTTTAACAGACTCCAAAAAACTTGTTAGGATAAAACGTATATGTAACTTCTATGGTGGTGTATACAGAGTAACTTTAAAAGGTCCGACCAAATATTAATGTAAGAGGGTATAGGCTTAATTGTAAAAGAATTTAGAATATTATTGCCAAATTGTAACATTTACTTTGATAAACATTCATTTAAAACAGTCCGCAAAAATGCTTCCCTTTTCACGCTATGTCGTACCTAGTACGAATCGTGACGTCACCAGCCTTTGAATGCGACTGCAGTATGTATTTTGCGTCGGATAAAAGTTATAAAGTTATAATTTTTCATAAATCATAGTGTTAGCGATTCCGATTTGTCTCAAAATATGGCTGGTGCTTCAGATGTGTGATTTATGCCCAGGATAATGAGGTATAATTATACCAAGTTTAATCGAAATCGAACCGTTAGTATTCACGTGATGCCTGAACATAGAGACAGACAGACCGACAAATTTTTTTAATCACATATTTGAGTTTGGTATGGATCCAGTAACACCCCCTGCTATTTATTTTTTCAATATTTTCAATGTACAGAATTGACCCTTCTACAGATTTATTATATGTTTATAGATTATATTAATAGGTTAATTTAGGTAGTTTAGACACACATAGACACGGTAGACAGGGTTAAATTTAATTATAGTTTTAAAATGTTTTTGTAATAAATAATTAAACCAGTTACAACTATAACTAATTGGCTTAAAAGTTAAAGTAAGTATATGTAATTAAATATTATTTTTTATAAATATTAAAATATTTGCACACCAAAATATGGTGGAATATGTTGATTTACTTAAATATTTTTGTAACATCTCATTTACACACATATTCCGCAAATAAATAAATTTTTATAGCGATAATAATTAGCGATCGTTTCTCTTAATGCTAAGAAACAATCGTCGCCTATAAACACCGTTGATGTTACTAGTGCGTCGCTATCTTAAAACTAGGGTTTTTAAAAAGCAGTACAAATTAATTTGCGTTTTAGCTACATTGCCGACAAAATTGGCCGTATATTATACATATATGGTCATTTTTAATAACCTATCTACAGATAGCGATTTTTTGAAAGTTTTGCTACTAAGATATTTTTGTTAATTATTGCAAAATAGAAGTTGTTGCCTAGTAACTAAGCTAAAGTAGCCATCTTTTATCTAAGATAGGTTATTAATATTACTTATAGAGCCAACGATGAAAACGTAGTACTGGTGTAGTAGTGACAGGAACAGGTAGGGTTTATTAGTTTTATTTCTCTCATTATTAAAAAAAAACTACGTTCAAATCTATTACGTAATTTTAAAGAACTATGCATAGGTACATAGAGACAGATAGCGAAAAGCGACTATATTTTATATTATGTAGTGATATTATTGAAATCTGCTAATAGTAATATATTTCTGTAAACTTCAGGGGCCAAAACAATCGCAGTTTACAAAATACGACCGCTTTATTACTTATTTCGTCACAGATAAAAGGAATATAACAAAAAAAACAGTAGCAGTCGTGGGACTGCCGATAGAAGTGAAAACGGAACTATTAAGTTGAGAGTAATTAAAACTATATGCAAAAATTATATGAAATTTATAATAGCGTCGAACGCGCACATAATACAGTCAGAAATATTCGGTGTATTAGTATATACGTGTACACAGGCTACTGCGCGTGCGCTAGTCTGGCTCTCCATAGCTATAGATATACTATTATCATTAGCATGTCGGTGACGCGAACCGAGGATTTTAACCTCTACCAAAACGCTCAACGCGCCTAAAGAAGTTTTCACTTCAAAAACAATTCATTCGCCACTCACGGGGGCGCGTGCGCATTGGGTAATTAGCGAAACGCCACTATCGGATCGGGGCTAAAGAAATGCAATTCGAGCGGCGGCTTAAGCTCGCCCCTCTTCCCGCACCCTTTATACGACCAGCGGTTACTAAGAGAGTCGATCTTAGGGATGTAGGCAATATGCATGTGACATTTCTTAATAAATTGTTTTCAGGCTTGCCAATTAATGCCGGGGTGCTACCTACCCCCGTTGTACGTCGGGGTGGAATGTTCACTGCTCAATAACGTGAGCATGTGTGAGAGGTTTATGGCCCGAGCAGCTGCTCTACATAGTAATGATGAGGTATGTACTTTTGTTTCTAAACCAGCTGATGCTTTTTCGTATTTCCGGCTTTTTAAGGGTTTTTGGATCTTGTGCAAGCGTTGTTTAAATGTTCGTGGTAAAAATATTTTAAATTGCTTTGTTAAATCAGCTACCTGCCAAAAAATGCTGTTAGTTCATGTCTCTATTTTGTTATTTACATTAAGTAAAAGTAAATACAAGTCACGGGCTATTTTTTCAATGATAAATGAAGATCAGTGTAAATTTAACGCTTTTATTGCTGTGAAACTTCTTTATCGATGTGTGAGAGAAATATACCGTCATTTTTCTCTGACGTTCATTGACCTCGCATTACGCTCTATAAAAAAACCACTGTATGTTGCCGCCGAATTTCATACTGCGTATTTTTCGATTTTAGGTGCTTGCACCTTGCGCAATATCATTTCTTAAAGTGAAAGCTTCTTTATCGGCATTGGGCACTTTTATTGGAATGGGTAAAAACTTCTAAACTCGCGTCAGGACACGTGACCTGATTGACGGATGACCTGATTCGTAAGATGGATGGAGAGTAAACAGCCGGCGTGGCGTAGGAGTGGAAGTATCTCCCTCTCTTTCTACAGCGCGGCGAAAATGTATACGTACGCCTGCTGTTTCGTTTAAACGGCGCAGGGTGCTTGCGTGAATGTTCGTGTTTTCATGTTTGTGTACGATAGCGCAATAAATATTTCATAGTGATAATTAAAGCAATTCGTGCAAAATTATTCCCTAGCCATTCCAAAATATCAAAAATGCACAAAGTTAATATTCGAGTTTTCAGCTCTGCCGGCACTTCCGGAGTGCAAACCGTCGATTTTTGGAGTGAAACTTCCTTTCTGTTACGTTCCACTTTAAATTAAGCCACGCAGTTTTACTCGAGCGTATACACACGCATTTTTTTAAGTATCACGGTAGTTTAAAGTAAGTTGTCATGTCCAGACAGCGGAGACGGTGGAGCAGAGCGAGAGCGAGAACGCGGGCGGGTGGGAGCGGATAGCGCGCGGCGTGCGGTCCGCCGCCGTCGCG
>NJDD01003706.1:27765-45731 GCA_002245505.1 Calephelis nemesis | reverse complement strand
ACGACGATTACATAGCATTATCTATTATCAATACAATCATGGCGAAAAGTGACAAGAAATTAGTGGTTTAATATACATCATATCTTTTTAATTGAAAAAACCGTTAGACTTTAAATATAATGCGACATTTATTTACGCATTCCAACAAGCTATGAGAATTGAAGACACAAACTCATGCATTATGGCCGTACAGGGGCGCTGGTGAGCAATTTGTGGGTTTGAGGTGCGCAGTCAATACTACTATATACATATTCCTATATTTAATAATCAAATCGTTTTGCCTACAAACTTTAGTTTCCTGTACGAATCGTTATCACTCGGAAATCCGGTGAAACAACTAATTATGATCATTCGTCGCAAGTTGTTAACTTTTAATATTTTATGGATCTATGTACTTATAGATTCCACAAACCCACCGCTTTTTTATTTATGCCCGGACACATTTATGCCCGGTTCCTATAATCAACGAATCGTAATCCGTCAGCTAAACCATTCGTAGTTTGTTCAAAAGTAACTGAACTTTACCAATATTTTCAAAAAATGTTTAGAATTAATAGTCGGAAACGAGCAACCGTTGTTAGTAATCTTACTAAGCGTACAAAATACTACCATCCGTAATCAAAACGACTCGTTTCTTGAATATAGGAACCGGGCACACGACAAACTACGAATGGTTATATTTACGGATTATATTGGTCATTGATCCTGGACTGAACTAGAACAAATATTTTTGTAAATCGCAATAATTACTATTTAAGTATTATATTTTTTTTCTTGTAATACTAGTTTCTCAGCAATCTTCAATACTAGACTTAGCTAGTCGTAAGTAAATATTCTTCTTATTTTGTTGATAAATCCAATCCTTTCTAGAAAACCACATTGAAAAAATGCGGACATTGGGAAATTGAGGATAGAACAAATCTCACGAGGCCGACTTAGAATAAAAAAATTCAAAAAACACCTTACGTAAAGAGCGTTCAAAGTACTAACCTGTGTCCGCGTGAGCACTCGTACTCGAACCCGATGAATATCTTGACGGTGAGATGGTGGGGGTGGTGAGGATGGTGGGGTTGGTGGGGACCCTTGCCCCGCCCCCGTGGCGTGGTCACGCGCCACGCGTTCGCTTGCTCCATCCTGCAAAGACACACCACAATCTAACATTATACAAAGGCATGCTGTTTACTAAGAGTATTAAATATAGAAAAATACTATATATTACATGAGTGTCAAACCGAGTTTCCACATGTACTTAATAATAGTTCCGCAAAGAAACCGTAGCATTTTGTGTAAAACATTGCGCTTAAACCTACTGTAGTCAGTGAATATTGTGCGATATGTGACTTAGCCATGATTTTGTGACTATAATGACAAGAATTTATCGCCACACAATCCATTCACTACGTACCGTCTTTCATGTTTTATTGTAGTTTTACATTTATATATGGGAAATTGCAAATTTTCTCGTTTTATTTTGATTAATGTTTGCATTTCCGCAAATTACGACTTTTGTATCATTTACCAATTTCGTGAAATTTGAGGGTGTACTAGTTGTATATCTTTTTACCTCTATGAAGATACGCCTTAACTTTGTGCTCTCTTGTGCTTAACTTTTTTTTATCTTTGTGACATTAAATAATTGATAATCAATCTTGATTAAATATTTAATTGTATTCATACCATCGACCACACATCCCGATAGACGCCTATTTTTTATAATTTTGCTTTGAAACAATTCTGGCATATAGCTGAGGTGCGGGGAAGTGAGGCACTGCTTTCTTATTGGCCCTTCCAATGACAACACGTCATATTCATAAACAGAATTGTAAGATTAGGGATGAGACATATTTAATACAAACAATACATTTTATCGATATGCTTATTTTTATTTTATAAAGTGCGGCATTATAACGGATTATATCGCATTTTGTTACTGCACAAAAAGGTCACAAATTTTTGCGGTTGAGAATAATATCCGTACTTGAATATATTAGGTTCTTACATATGAAATTGGCGTTTTGTAGGGAAGGAACATAAGTCGAATAAATTTAATGTAATATATTTGTTTAATCAAAGCACGAACCATTGTTTCCTATGCATATTTGCCATCTCATAGGCAATTCTACTAAAAAACCATTCGAACGGGAATCAATAAAATCTTTGAACATGGTTTGAACTGCCCCCTCGAAATTGTTTTTTTTTTCTTTTGTTAAACGTTATTCAAATTTTAAAAAATAGTAATCTGTTGGAGTTAGGTTCAGGTGGATGCTTTTTACATTCCAATTGATGCTCTTCTAATTGAGAAGTCGTCTGTTGCGCTGTATGTAGTCTAGCATTATCATGAAGCAGCAGTGGCGTAAAGTGTATAAAACAATCTTCTGCAAAATATTGTGATTTGATACACTTTATTTGGAATTTGGAATTCGGAAACCAATTCTCTAGTCTGGTTTCTTTAAACCAAATTAGATTTTTTATTTAATTATCTTGCGGATACCTGATATAAATGACATATTTACTTATCAAATTGAATTGTTTTTACTTATTCGAGTAATTCTCATCTGAACTATAGAATATCGTCATAACACTGTAAACAAATTAGTTTTAAAATTGTCTCAGCCCTTTGAAAGTTTTATGGCATACTGACCGCAACATCGCCTATCGGAACCAGTGTTGAATTTATTTCACCCAGATAATCACCACCACTTGAAAGAGTTCATTAAAATCGGCTCAAACATTTATGAGTTATTCAATGACATATAACAGCGACCTCTACGGCGTTAAGGTCAGTTGTTCAGTTTTCCATCGTGTTGGTCCGGGTCTGCTGACTAGAATAGATCACCTGCTCCTCTGCCAGGCACCTCGTAAGAGGCGAGCACAGGTAAAACAGGTAATTGTCAACAAGGTAATAAAGTGATGTGCAGCAACTTCCCTGGGTAGTTATGCACCACCTTACCCATTCCTGCCGCTATTATGACAGTGTCTCATTCCGATTCGGAGGGTAGGGAAGCCAGTAGATTTGCACAATAGGCCTTATATACCGACCATAAGACAACAACGCACCTGTAACGTCAATGGTATATATAGGCTATTATTATCTGTTACCATTAAGAGAGCCGTGTGCTTGTTCGCTGACTTCTCACATAAAAAAGAGTAACTATCCAGTAGCCAACTCAAAAGTACGTAGAGTAATAAGTTTTTTATTGTTTCTGTCAGTGCTTACATTTAATGATAAAATACATAAATACCTACATACAGTACCGGTACAAGACCGGTATCCTATTGAGAGTAAATAAATAAAAATGTCGATAAAATAGATTTGCACATTAGTCCATCACTAGCTGTATGCAAACGAAAGTGATAGCTTGAAAATCACATGTGTAAGAAAGGGATATAAACACGCATCTAACAATGACAGACCAGTATATGATGAACTCCGATAAACATCAATTAATTTAAAATGTAATTATGAATGTTATTATTTTTAATCAACCTACGGTAAGTTTTATCATCTTTTCGGTAAATTGAAGTGCGGTTGTCTTTACCGTACCATTTAATTGAACAAACAGTCATTTTTAAATCTATTTTTTATTTTTTTATACAATAACGCGGCAACGTTTACAGGTCACAAACCTGGCCGTTACTGTTCATGTCTTATTAAGTAATAAGCTACATAACAACAATAATTACACTTATGTGTTGACAGAAACTGGTTGCCTTACATGCGGCGTCTATTGGGATGTATGGTCGATGATTCATACCTAACAGTGCAATCCCAAGGCACCAGGTAATTGGTGTGAGGCAAGAAGCCAGGCTGCAGATGCTCAGGCAGGCCCATGCTATGGGAGTACAGCGAGGACGGGCCGAGGCACACGAGCGACCAGCTGCTGAACGCCGGCAGCAGACCCGCCGGGCTGGTCGTGTGCAACATGCCTGGCAGGTACTCTGTCGTCGATGGCTGACGGCTGATAGTTTTCTCTGCAATAACAATTACTAAATTTAGCTTCCTAAATATTACTTCCTCTCGACAGAAATACATTGTTTCCAGGCCATATTGGATTATGAGAAATTGAAATCTACTGAAATCGATAAAGACAATATGAAGAGCTAAATACCTACTATGGGATTGTTATTAGGTGACATATTATCGTTTCGTATCACAGCACGAGGTATCGTGCTTACATCTTTTGCCTCCAGATTAAAAAAACATTTTAGTTTCAATTTCCAAATTCGAAATTTCTTAGCCTTTTGCTCTCTATGGAAGACGTATATTACAATCCGTCTCCTTGTTTCAAAATTATATTCAAGATATATCACCTGTCGTGGTCTCTCCTTGTACAGTGACAACTTCTATCCCGGTGTCGCTACACGCTGGTGCCTCTTCCTCGTCTTCCTCCCTAACAGATCCCGGAGAGAGTTCCTCTGGAGGTGTGTAAGACGTGGAACGTGGCGACTGCGGCGAAGTGAGGGCTTGAGCGGGAGAGTTCCCATCACCACCTTCAGTTTTTGCTTCTTGGGCGTCTGTAGTTTCTTCAGCTCCTTTGACAGATGCAGCCCTATAAAAACAATATTAAAGATTTCGATGAGATGAGGTTTTATTATTTTATTTTTGGAACGAAGTTCCTTCGGCAGACTTGGATTTAGCTGCGCGACCGAAGTGAAAAAGATGTGACAGTAAAAACTGTACGAAAAAGTGGGTGGAATAAAACTGTTATATGCGACGTGCGCATGCGCGACAGTTGCTGCGCGACCGAACTGAAAAATGTCATAGTAAAAACCGTAAGAAAAAGTGGGCGGAATAAAACCATTAAACGAGACGTGCGCAGGTGCGACAGCCGTATACACAAGCGAATAGTGTATAATACCTTTCTCTTTCTCCCTCACTCCACCCCGCTAATGCATAGTATATACTCATGATTTGCGTCGATTCTACATTTGCCGAAGGAACTTCGTTCCTACCTGGTGGTGCACGACACCACATTTATATTTATTAATGATTACTGACTAATCTACACATAACAAAACAGTAATAAAACTGTACATGAAACATTTTTTTAAAAACAATGATTTCTACAACTGTATACAGGATACTGATCCCGAAAGAGGATTGTTATAATTTTTAATCTTTATCTCTGTTTAATTTTCTTGCAAAAATCTGAACGGATCGTTAAGAATGTTAGGTAGTAAACTATAATTTAAATAACTCGTGAAGACGCGGACAGAGTCTGATATTTTATAAAAAGTAAAAAACTGCTCCTTTTATCAATATTCATTTATTATCTAAATTTGAGCCATTTTTCAATTAACGTGCTAAATTAAAACATATTATTTCTTCTCATCACCCAATAATTACTTAGGTACTCAAGTTTGCTGTTGCTGCACTGTCGGAGCAATTCGACTGTATGCTATTTTCATATTTTTTTGCATTTTTACTCTATTTATTTCATTCTTTATTGTACACAATTTATGACATAAAACATGGACAGTGATAAACAGAAATGCGCAAAAGTGGGCTTATCTCCAGGTCTACAGATTGTTACGCAAGTACTCTGTTAATAGCAAACCGATTTTGACAATTCTTATTTAGAAAAGTAGGTTATGATTCCGATATGTATTATGAAGTATATCTTAATAAACTACTAGTAGGATGTTGATAAAAATTATGTGGGACCGTTTCGGAACCATTTCCTATCTTTCGAAAAAAGAATGGTTAAATCGCGAAGTGGTAGCCAATAAACTAGTTGGAGTCTGTTTTTGCAGTTTTACTCCGCTTAATTATTTTCATATTATTTACATATGCTATTTTCACTGCATAGTCGCTTCCTCTGTCTCTATGTAACTTTTTATGTTTACATCTTTAAAACTACGAAACGGATTTTAATGCGTTTTTTTTTAAAATAGAAAGTGGTTCAATAGGAAGGTTTATATGTATATTTCATAACTGTGCGAAGCCGGGGCGGGCCGCTAGTTTTCCAATAAAATAAAATAAAAATGGAACATGTCAGATAATTTCGGACTTGTTAACTTGTGACGCTTTTAAACATTTTTATAGGGATAAGTTAAAAGAAGATAGAAATAATTTAAAATCGGTTAAGTGAGTGCGAATTAATTTTTTTTATAAATGTATCTTTTACAATTAGTATTTGCGTCACTACGTAGTATAAATCAGGATCGAATTCCGTTGTATGTCCCTATATGTGTACACTATATAATATCTTTAAAGCTACGCAACGGACTTTGATGCAGTTTTTTTAAATAGAAAGTGATTCAATAGGAAGAATTATATGTATAACAATATAGAAGTTGGTCCACTGTGCTAAGCGGTGACAAGTTGCAATTAATAAATAACTGGGGTATAAAACAAGTTTGTGTGAAATATATTTATTTTCACAAATAGGTAATTAGTATGTCTCTCGCATATGTCCGATGTTGACAGAGTGCGATGTAACATTATGAGGGGCGGGCACTACGCCTCTGTTCCCATTGTCAAATCGTAGAGGCGCGTTTTGATTGATTGGAATTGACTTTATGTTGATTACGTGGACCAATAGCAATGCAGTACAATTGGTATTCGTTTGTTAAAAATAATAGAGTATGAGTGTCTGTCACCTGAAGGTGGGCGTGGAGGGTTGGAAGACGGGGAAGGGGATGTGGTGCAGCGTGTCGCAGTGTCCGCAGTCGGCGGCGGCCAGCACGTAAAACCCGTGGTTGGCCCGCCGCACCGAGTACGGGTCCTCGCGCCCGCTCTTGCTGCGCCCACAGTTGCACGCACTCACGTACCGCACGCCAGACGAGTGCTCCTTGCTGTTGTCGCTGTACACGGGACATACATTGTGATATCGATTCAATTTTACTTAGGAAACATCTATTTATATCTACCCTAAAGTGGTAGGCAGAGCAAAAACCAGAGCATCGACGATCCGAAAACTAAGTACCACAAAGTGAAAGATAGCAAACCTATCGCTGACCGGGCACATGTGCAATTCCGGGAAACGTTGCTTTTATTAGAAAAATTGAAAAAAAAACACATCTTTTCGTTTTCGACCCGGCACCTCATCAATCAAGTCAAACTACAGAAGCGACTCTATACATATAAAAAAATCCGAGTCACGATGGTTTTTTTATGAATAAAACAGTGCTTTGACGTGTATTTTTATGGTAACAAATGAACATACCCTATATAAAACATTATCATTGGTATTGGCTATATCCTGTTGCCGGCCTATTGTGCAAGTATACCGCTTACTTTTGAGGCGGCAGGAATAGGTAAGGCCACCGCCTTACCTGTTCCTGCTACCTCAAAGGTCCACCGATCTATATCAGGACATTGGACAAGTTGTTGTACAATACACTATCACCAGTGACCATGCTGGTAAATATTCATTTAGTATTTGCTCACTTCTTACGAACTACTGGGCAGGAAGGCAAATGGAGACAAACATATCTTAGAAATTCAATTTTATAACTACCTGTTGTATAATTTGATAGAAAGGATTTGATACAAATTCAAAAATAAACATGATAGTTTTTCTCCTGATATCAAACTTTTTAACGAACTTAGTTTTTTAATACAAAGTGGACAAGCGCCTTAAAAATTCGAATTAAGTTCTTACAGTCTATATTAATAAATAATAAAACGAATTTATTTGCTCAGTACAACTCAATTACGATTGAATTGTTAATAATTTGATACCATTAAATATATATATATATATATATACACAGTGAAACCTGGTTAAGTGAGACATCAAGGGACCTGCAATGTCGTTTCACTTATAGAGGTATTCCACTCACCCAGTGTCTCAGACATACAGGTAAAAATAAATCACTGTCTCATTTACAGAGGGTCCTAATAATAGAGGTGAGAATACAGGTTATTTCAGTTATACAGGTGCGATCATTAAATAAAATAACGTGATATGGATGTAAATGAGTTTTGATAAAAAAATAGTACTTAAACGTAATCGTACAAATGTAATCAACAAAAATATTTAAGCACGTTTTTACACGTAATATGTACGACTATGGAAACAGAATGTATCAATTATAAAAATACGTAATGATAACGATTGTGGCTTTCGTTTTGGCATTTTTCAAATAAACATCTGTATGATAGTAAAGCGAAACTGAATCTAAAGGTAATTGAAGCTCAAAATTTGAACTGGAATTACGTGTGGAATTTGTGGGTAGAATAAGAGTGAGTAAACGAACAATGTTATCTCAGTTGCAGAGGTTTATGCATATAAAATTTACTCGCTGTCTCAGTTATAGAGGTAACTATGATGATAAATCGAAAGAACAAATCCCAGATATAGAGGCTTACCTCGTCCCACTAACAGAGGTAATTCAGTGCCAAAGTGTCGGGACCTCAGCATTAGCTCCAGTTATGGAGATATCTCACTTATCCAGGTCCCACTTATAAAATATAAAAAGTATAAATAAAAATAGTAGATAAAAAAAAGTATCTTCACGCCCATATCCCCAAAGAGGTAGGCAGAGGCACAACCAGGGTACCCACGACTAGCCGATAAGTCCCACAATGTGATAGGTGGCAAGCTTATCGCCAAACGGGCACGTATCCTATCCCGAGCAACATTTTTTTATTAGAAATTGGAAAAATCCTAACTTTCAATTGTTGCCCGACCCGGGATTCGAACCGAGGACCTCATGCAGTCAAGTCCAACAACTGAACCGCTAGACCACAAAGTAGATAAATAATAAAATAGTAGATACATAGAGAATAGTAATGTAAAATATAAATAGTAGTATATATAATATAAAAAGGCCTATTACTCGACTAGAATTAGTTGAATAAATAAAACTTACATGTATCTTCTCACCAACAACCCTGGCCTCTCCAACAGGCAGTACCGTAAGCCAAGTGTTACGATTCTTACAATCTTGTCTAGCTTGCTCCATATTCATTTGTCTTTTTCATATAAAACCCCTTCAAAGACTCTGAACTTAATTTAAATAAAACTTTTATGTATTTATATTATTTTGGATGAAGACAAAAAAAATATCACCGTATGAATGCAGTAATGGAAAGTATAAAGCACTCAATCAGCAACTAAGATAATGAGTATTAAAACATTTGAATCATAAATGCTATAATATATAATAAAAGATATAAAACGAGTAATTGTGTTATTGAAGTGAAACTTCTTTAGAATCGTTGTGATTTCAAAACGGGTGCAACGGAAAAACGACAGGTAAAAGACACAAATATAAATTCATTGTGATATAATTTAGCGCTTACTGAGTGGGGTGCACGCAGGGGTGTCCGGTGAGCGAGGGGACCTCGCACAGTTTGCGCGTGCGCCAGGCCGTGGCGCAGGCCGCCCGCAGCCGCGCACGTGCCGCCTCCACCACGGGCCCGCGCGCCATGCCCGACATTACACCCAGTGCCACGTTCACCTTACACAATTTATAATCATTAAAGTTACAAAAAAATGTGTGCGTGTACTAGCGTACACTCGTAAGAAGTGAGGAAGTGAAACTTCTTTATGACGTTATTTTTCAAAAAATAATTTACTATATGCAACTTTACAGAAATTGGTTAAATAAAGTTTATAGCCAATCCCTACTCTGCTGGTGAAAGTATACTTCGAATCACGCGTGGTAGGGATGAGAACAAAGATGGCGCGTAACGGAAAAATGTGACGCGTAACGAAATAATGTTACACTAAAAAAAATTACAACCCCGATAAAGAAGTTTCACTTCAACAAAATGCAAGTACTATTTATTACACGAAGTAGGGTAACACAGTTTGGAGGATTCTACAAGTGGCAGGGTGTCATTCCTGCTTTCCATTTAGCAGTATGCAATCACGTTTTTAAAGTTCTTAGCGAAAATAAATCGTCATTATCAGCCGGAGGACGTCCACTGCTGGACATAGGCCTCCTCCAGAGCGCCACAAGTCACGATCACCAGCCGCTTGTAACCTGCGACTCCCCGCGACTTTGAACAAGTCATCAGTCCACCGGGTGGGAGGGCGTCCAACACCACGTCCTCCGGTGCGGGGCCGCCACTCGAGAACACCCCAGCGGTTGTCGGTTCTGCGAGCAATGTGGCCTGCCCATTGCCACTTCAGCTTGCTAACTCTCTGAACTATATCGGTTACTCTCGTTCTCTTGCGGATCACCGAATTACGGATCATATCTCGCAGAGAAACACCGAGCATAGCTCTCTCCATAGCACGCTGAGCGACTCTGAGCTTATTTAAGCGGCCCACATTTAACGGCCAAGTCTCAGTTCCATATGTCATCACTGGTCAGACTTTCGACTTTAGGCTCTGCGGTAATTTGGACAAGAAGATACCCTTTAGCTTCCCGAACGCTGCCCATCAGAGTTGGATTCAGCGGCCGACCTCTTTCTTGAAGTTGGATTTACTTAACTGAACAGCTTGACCTAGATATATATAGTGATCAACAATCAATAGCGAAAATAAATAGAAATAATTAATATCTAAGTAACAGAAAAAAAATATTATGATAATTCAAGTACTACCATTAGTACGGTAGTCGCGGGTGCCTTGTTTGTACCTCTGCCTATCCCCTAAGGGGGTACGGGGGTGTAGATACTTTTTAACCATTGATAGTACATCCACAAGCGTTACTTAAATTTCCACAAATATTTTGGTTTAATTAGCTGTGACGAACGACAGTAGATAAATATGATACAGACAGTGTACTGAAAAAATACAGGTGTGAAATTTCAAAATGTAATCATTGTGTGTAGCACACCAGTACCTGTCCATGAATAAGTACAGTATTACTTGTGTGACATTTCAACGTTTTTTTTTTTAAATTTTAACACAAAATTACAAGGGCGTCGAACTGTCTTCGAGAAAATCAAGGAATGAAAATAGTATAGCTTACCTTATGAGCATGATGTTGACTAGAGTAATGTGGTGGTAGACCCTCGGCATATGAAGCTTGCGCAATCGGCAGTACCTGAAATAAATTAAAGAAACTATAATAATGTCGAGACTCAGGCCGAAAACACGTCCACGGCAAGCACTGACGTTATAAGGGCAGGAATAAGTAAGACAGTGGTACTAATCCGGACGAATCGACAGATGTCACGGTGTTAATAACGGTAAGCCTATGCTCGCCCTATTACGGGTTGCCTGGCAAGAACGTCTATTCTGGTCTACCCTGCAAAGGAGCCCGTTCCAAAACGGGAAAAACAATACTACAAAACCAACAACGCAATTATAATAACATCATGAGCTTTAATACTCTCGGCCATTTTTAATAACCTATCGAGGTTAAGGGTTAGGGCGAAATCAGTTACAAGGCAGCTAAGGCAACTGTTATTTTTCAATAATTAAACAAAATATCTTAGCAATAAATCTTAAGTAGGCCTATCTCTGTCTGTAGATGTGCTATTGAAACTGATCATCTATGAGTATTTTTAGTTTCTGGCCTTGTGAAGCTAAATAGGTCAGTGGCATTATATAGAGCGAAACTGCTATTAAACATATATGGAAAAGGAAAGATCACACCCTTACAATACTTACAAATTACTTTAACCGGGTCAGATAATTACGTTGCTTACTGTACATATTCATTATTTAGGTAAGTTTTTGATCAAAATTAATAGAAGAAGGCGTTACTTTGCGGAAATCCATGCTTAAATCCAAATAAAATTATTTAATTTGCAATTTCCCGCCAAAAAATGTAAGTATTATGGTGTGACAAAACAGGCAAAATAGTGCGCTGTAAATGAATTGGACTTACCGGAAGCTAAAACTCCCAAATATATCCAGCTCCACACAACACACTAAACAAAGTGCTTGGCCGTGGAGTGCAGTCGAATTCTCCCGATGATGCTTCGCGTACGAAGCGAAACGTACATTGAGGTTTTAGTAGTATTTGTATTGTTGGTGTTAATAAAACAGTTTAGTGGTGTGTGTTGTGGGAGCTGGATATATTCATTTAATGTCAATTAACAAGATCAAAATTAAAGAGAAGACGGTATGTTAGAGTCAGCAATATTTGAAAAAAACATGAGATCTTTATCGGGAGTGTAACATCCAGTACTACTATATCTTCTATTATATATTATAATATATTAATACTAATATATATTAAAAGTCTGTCATGTACAAACTAATCTAACAGCACTAAATGTGTTTTGTCTCTTAGTTTTACAATTGAAAGAAAATGAAATTGTATTTGTATGAAATAGGTAATGAATCTGAAGGAAGCAAGACAGGTTTGTCAGGATCGTGAGGTCTGGCACTCGATACTCCCCGTAAGGGACTTGGCGTGAAGATATGTATGTATGTATGTATGCAAATACTTATCCCATTCTACACATTAACACCAACAGTTCAATATTTTTTCATTACAATAACGACAATTTACATCCTTTTAGAAATATCATATTTTGAAACTATGGGCCACTGTTGCTTTCATAATTATTTTGTACTAGATATGTATGTATGTATGTAAAGAAGATAGCAAAAATAAGTGGCGATAACTTAAAATTAGTTTAGTAAAGTATCTTCACGCCCATGTCCCCGAAGAGGTAGGCAGAGGTACAACCAGGGCACCCACGACTAGATGAAGATACTAGATACATTGTGATAGGTGGCAAGCCTATCGCCAACCGGGTACATATCCAATCCCGAACAACATTTTTTTTGTTAGAAAATTGGAAAAACCTAATTTTCTTTTTGTTGCCCGACCCGGGAATCGAACCCGGGACCTCACGAAATCAAGTCCAACACCTGGGCCGCTATACCACAGAGGCGATTATTAGTTTAGTGAATGCAAAAAAAACTACCATCACTGTCAGTGAAAATAATATCCGATACCTTAGCACACCTGGCTTGGGAGAATCGAACATCAGTGGCGAGCGCATCGAACAAAGCGCCACTGGGTTCCTCTGATTCGTCAGGTTTCACCGGCGGCTCCAGAAACACTGGCGCTAGAGCTTGGGCTGCAGCACGCCACGAACTAGCACTAGGTAACTAAAATGACAAAGTTCATTTTTACTTGGTATTATTATTATTTTACACTGGCTCTTTTCTCTTTGCACTCATGCGTGCTAAAGTTTATTTTTATGAATTCTATGTATTGTTTTGTTGTAAAAGCTACAGTCTTGTAAAATTTCATCTAAATCCCTTCAGTTGTTTTTGCGTGAAAGCGTAACAAACATACATCCATTCTCACAAACTTTCGCATGTCAGTTAAATTATCCATGCTTACACTTAGCCATTAGGAAAGTCAGTCTAGTGGTGCTACTTTTGATTTATCACTGAGTGGTTTCAATATTGTTGGTGATAAATATTGAACGTTAAACAGAATGCGAATCTTTTTATCTTTCGAGAAAACTTAAACATGTATCACATAGTAACGTATGGTAAATTTAAAAAAAAATACATAATTTACTTCATTATTTTATTATATTATGACACCGAAAACTATTTCCTTGGAGGACTTTGCAACCTTTTGACTTGTATTTGACGAAGATACAAACCGTTTCTGATATGTCATCACAGATCTTGACCATCGAAATTGTATTCTCCCCTCATATGAATATTCAGAACGTAACAAACATTGCTTTCATGATTTCTGAAGGTTATGAATTATGCGCTACGGAAAATTTGTAGTGTAATGCTCGCTGCCCGCATAAGTAACAGTGAGATTCGAGAAAAAGTGGGATTGAAAGAAAGTATTGGTGTTGAAATGAATAAGGGCATGTACCGCTGGTTCGGTCATGTGGAAAGAATGACAGATGTAAGATTTTGTCAAAGCAGATATACAATGCGAATGTGGAATAGGTACCCAGAGAGACCAAAAGGTTGATATTCTACAATCAGATCGCTCAGATATTATCCGAAGAGTCTCCGAAACCAGCGAGTTTGTATGAAAAGAGTAATGAATGTGACGAAGCCAGACAGATTTGTCAGGTTCGTGTAGTTTGGCACTCAATACTCTCTGATCTGGTCTAATGTTTACAAAAGTTTAAGGAAGCATTTACCTCAAAGAAAGAAGTGCTCATGGCATATTTCCCAACATTATCATCAAAACCTTCAGCAAAAGCAAGATCAATGTGTCCTTGTAAAAACTGTGCAAATGATCCTCTTTGGGAAGTGTCCTCGGGTTCTGTACCTGTGCATAACTGCACAAGGCCTCTGATAAGGGAGCTCATATCACGAGCACGCCCATCTTCTTCTGTGCTTATGTAAACAAACTCTTCATTTTTTGGTATTGCAAATAGAGACTTGGCACTGGAAAAAGTTCACAATAACATTTAAGCATATGAGCTAAACATTGGATTATCAACTTTTACACAGCTGACCAATACAATTTTGAAGTTAAAATAGGTAAAAGAAATTGAATCATCATTTTTAGAGAAAATCACTATTTCTACTGTAAGGATGTACTGCACAAAATAATGCAATGCCTCCCAGCCGCTAGACTGCCCGCACGCTCTTCGGAAGAGCATGAGGAAAGATATACATATAAAAAACCAGCTTTCCTAAAATTGTTTTTTTGCTGATTTGCTATTTCCTGTACTTTAATGGGATGCATCAAAATTCAATTATCTCTTTCAGAGTCTCTGGGTATGGGTCCTCTGTAGAGTAGACTGTCAGCATGTCAGACATCTCGTAAGCATAGGTAAAAATTGGGATGGATCTTTACAAACAAGATCACAGATGACAGAATGCTGTGCAGCAATTTGTAAGGACCCACCGCCTTACTTATTCCTGCCTCAATAATTACAGTCATATTCCGATCTAGAGGGTAGGTAAGCCAGAGAACTTCCACAATAGTCCTAACGTACCTGCCACAGGACAGAAACGCACCTATTACATCTGTGTTTCCTACAGACCACAGCTCTTACTATCAAAAGAGCTGTATGTTTGTTCTCTGTCTTGTGTCGTAAAAATAATGTTTTTGGATTTATATGGTTTATTTGTTTGTGTTTTGACTTTTGTACTTGTCACAAGCATTATTGGGATGAATCATATTCTAAAATGTTGGAAATTACGAGGATAGGTTAACTGTTACATTTTTGACTGTGAAAAACAATGTATTAATAAAATTCATGAAGAAAAAACTGCAATATTTTTTTAATTACAGGAATCTTTGATGGTGTTGCATGGGCTTAGAGTTTAGACCATTTTAATATAGTACTAGATCCATTCCTTTGCTTATGAGATAAACAAACATTGCAAAAGCTTTGGTGGTGGAGTAAGGAGGCTAACGTCTGGGTCTTTTATTTTCAGGATGGCAATTAATGAATTTATTTTTGATATCAAAAATATGTGTTGTTAAATGTTCAAACATCACAGTTATCCTCACCATACATTTGTAATAATTCTTGTTTTCCGTAGAATAAAATAGATTTGATCCTCTATTGCATGCTCAAGTCTCTTCAAGGCGGCAGGTACACGTCGTAAAGGAGTTGGTGCACGTCGGAAATGGAAAAGAAGTCTTGGACAGCATAACCGTCCATGGGCATCCCAGGCTCCTCCAGCTCCCGAAGATAATAACGCTGCTATCCTTTGAGTACTAAGTTCTGACCTTAAATAATAATCAAATGATCCTAAATAACAGTTACACATCTTCCCTGCTGTACTATCTGTCAACTTTAATTATTAATTGACTTAATAATAATACATTAGATAATTTGTTAGTTAGACAAAGTTATGGTGCCCTGGAACATGATGTGCTAACTTAAATCCATAATTAAAATTATATGCTGGCCCATTGCAGTCAGTTCCAAAGTACATGCATAAATTTCCATATTATAAACTGTACATAAATTTATGTAAAGACTTTTGAAACAGACTGTAAATACATATCTTAATATGTGTGATGCCAAAACTTTGGGCCCCTTTTTACAAAATTTGGGAGGACGCAGGAGCATAAAATGTGGCACACTTATAGTTTATGTGTAGGAGAAGTGCAGAACACTAATATTTTTCAATAATAATGCTTATAAAGTACATTAAATCAATAAATAAAACATTAACCACACTACCATCCATTTGACACACACAAACAAATATATTGATGATAACGATAAAAGATCACAGATGGAGCACTAAAAAGTTTGGAAAAAAAGTGGTTGGTCTTGAGAAATGAAGATGGAGTTCTTATCAACAAGATATTAAAATTTGTAATGGTTGAATTTTGACCAATGGGCGACGACTAGTAATTGTAATTTCAATAACAATAATTATTCTCTCACCTATAAGCGTCCACAGCTTTAAGCAATTGTAAGTAACCAAGATCAAACACTGGTGTGGGAGACGAGAGTACTACAATGTGACATAGCTGAAAGATGAGCGCTATCACCCTGCAAGAGTCTATTGCCAATTCTCCTGAAGCTACTAGCCAGTGAGCAGCATCTGCATCTTTCACTGTACTTTTTGAGTCCTCATCCAGATTAGCTGCTAAAGCTAGCAGCCGGTCTGTGTCCATATATGTCACTGCATGAAGGAATAAAGTACTTTTTCTTTCATCCCAGTGACATTCAATACCAGTCTGAAAAAATTAAAGAAATCATAATTTTATAATTAATAACTTTCTAAGAACCACACACACATGCACGAATGCACACATGCACACACACACACATTTCACACCATGTCCCTTACCGGGAAGCTTTCTCTACATTTATTAGCCTTTTCATAAAAAAAACACACCCATTTCAGAGACTCATGACACCATCCTTGGCAGAGCCTAAAAAGCAATTTCATCTAAATAAAAACCAATGAAATTTAAACATACACTGCCTTATTAGTAAGCATAGACTAAGGTAGGGGAAAGTTGATTTGATATTATAGTCTGTATCCCATTGTAATAGACTATTTTACTAGGTTGCACCGGAGTGTGCTTTAGTCCATATTTATGAATTAGACGGTATGATTAGGATTTATTATAAAATAGCCTAGTTATTTTACTAAACCCTATCCTGGAAATACTACTTAGATGATATATTTAGACCATGCAGTTGGTATATCATATGTTTTAGTAGATTAGCTTCTAGCTTTAGACGAAGATTAATACATAAACTTCTAAATGATCTCTCTTTAATTATTAATCATAACTGTTCATACCAATTAAAATATTAATTTACTTGTGCACCCACAGTTGCAGTGTGCGTTTAAAATAATAAAAGCAAAATAAAAATTGCACAAAGGCTATGTTACTGTAAAAAAATAGTGGCAAGGCAGTTTAAGGAAGCATATTACTGAACTACGCGATACGACTGTTTATTGAGAATAATACTCACTTCTTCACTCTTTAGAGAAGTTAGAAGAGGAGTAGTCTTGTTTGGATACCGGTAAGGTGATTTGCCTATCACACCAACAACAACAATTCGCTCTTTTTTGGAAAATTCAGGAATTTCATTTATAGAAAACGTCTTCATTTTTCTTTACGTCCAATTCATAAAATTTAATTTTGAAGAGATTTATTTTATTCCATTTGGGCATTTAATAACTCATTTGAAACTGTAATTTGTGCTGTAATTTGATTTGATATTTATTATGACGTGACGATACTTTCAAGTTTCAACTTGTGACAATCAAGTGACACTGACAAACGTCAAACGTCAAACGCTGAAACGAAACGTCACATTTATATCGTAGACAGAGGAAGAAGTAGACAAAAATATCGATATAAGAAGTAAATATCAAGTATTCGAGTACTCGATATTTTTTCTACGTTACCGAATAGTTATGAATACATTCTAAAGTACAAGATAATTTTAAGTTCAATACAACTATTTACCGTTCCTTAACAAAAAAAAATATTTTCATTTTTTTATGTTATAGGAAGGCAAACAAGCCGACGGATTTCCTGATGGTAGGAAATTCATGCCGCCTAGAGACACCAGGGGGCTGATTTTGTAACTCAGTTTCCAACTCAAAATGGAAAAGTGTACATCAAATAGCTGTCAAATGACTAGTTTTGTATTGGCTAGGTCCAGTGATCAACCA
>NJDD01003704.1:30612-42398 GCA_002245505.1 Calephelis nemesis | reverse complement strand
GCTGCCTATGAGAGTTTTTTTATGTGATAGGTCAGCAAACAAGTACACTGGTCTCCTGAAGGTAAGAGACAACTGTAGCCTATAAAATCTTAGATGGTGTAAGTGCGTCACTTGCCTGTGGATGGGACGTTAGTCCTATTTAACAAGTGTAACGGCTACCCTACCCTCCGTACCGGAGCATGGTAGAGTCATTAGATCTAGGAATAGGTTTTGATTTTTATCCTTTTTTAACTCTATAGTTATTGTGTAAGATTTCAAGAAAGCAGTCAGTGTATGTATTTGTGTCCTTTATATAGATATAATTGCAATAAAAAGAGCGAGATTCTGGGTCGTGGTTATGGATCATTTAAACTAGCAAAAGTTAACAACTCCACTTTTATTTGACCGCGTCGTTAGTTGAGTGGTTGGCGTACTGTTATAGACCTCTCCTGAAATTGTGCTTGCAAGAATGCAAACTGTTGATGAGGCAGTCTGGTGGTCAGCATTATGTCTTACATGACCAGAGTATAACAGTACATATTAAGGCCACCGAACAACTTTGATGCACGGAGGTCTGGACAAGACCCGGAAATGCAGACAGTATTGCCAGGTCTGGGCAATTATTAAATTTATTCCAGTATCTATTTAAGTATTTATATGCATCAATATTTATGTATAACGCGCAAATATTACAAGCACGCACTTTGATCACTTTTGAGTTATATAATGCGTAATTAACCAGTGATTAATTTTACTACCTTATTATAATTTGCCTTCAATTCTGCAAAAAAGGTAAGTCAAAGCAATGGTAGATGTATGGTTATTATAAATAGATACAGTTCAAAGTCTTCGAGAAAGTTTTCGATTGACAGGCCTTGTTTGAACTTAATTAGAACACTTAGGGCAAATGATCGCTAGCTTGTGCTAAAGATCAAAGCGCTCTTGCTAATATTTGTATATCCATTCGAAAGAAGTCGTTGACACTGCTTGAATGAGGGTTTCATGAATACTTGAATAACATATTAATTAAACCTTGCCTCAATATTTATGTATCAATTATTATCTTAATATGTATACATTATAAATTAGTTGTCACATGAATTGTCCGCGACGGTCTCCTAAACTACTACACTGATTTTAATCAAATCTGCACACCGTATGCAGTTTGATTTATCTTGAAAGATATCTCAATTTACAGATTCAATACTTTTTTAATATAATAAAATATTTATGCATAACAAAGCAAGGCACTCTCCTAATGGAAATAAATGAAATGCTACTCTTTAGCCTTGCCTAAACTCGCGTTATAGCATTGTGACTGAATAATACCACTTTTGGTGTCAGAATATTTGTAAAAGCTCAAAGAAAGTGTGACAGGTGAGGAATTTAGAAACTGCGACAAAAATACAAAAATCGAAGATATTTTTTTCAAACAACGTATAATAATTGTCAATGCCAGGCGCAATGAAAGTTCGCCGGGGCATCTAGTTAATCTATGTTACAATTTCTAATACAAGTCGGGTTTGTTACAGCACTTATAATTCGAGAACTGCTGCACCGATTTAAATGATATTCAGGTTTTTGGAATCCACCCGACACCCGAAAAGCAAAACAACAATAAGTTGAAAAAATAATATTAATAATCATATTTTATAACACCGACAAAACTGTATGTAATGCTAAGAACCATCTCGACCATACTTGCTTTTAAACATAAAAATTTGCATTGAAATCGATCCTTCTGTTCAAAGGTTATATTGCTATAAATATACACACTCAAAAACAAGTCAAATTTATAACACCCCTCTTTTTACATTAGAGCTTAAATATTATTATTGAAAAAAAGACAAGCCCGCTGAGTTTCTTCCGCCGGATCTTCTCAGTGTGTGGCCGCGATTCCGATCTGATGGTAGTTTAAAAAAATTCTCGCCGTGCACAAGTGCCGCTTGTATGATTCATGTGAATATTTTTTTTTCTGATTCTGATTCCGAAAAGCTTGCCCAGACAGCTGGTACAAAATATTATTTACAATAGAGTTAGCATAATGAGATAATTACTATGTTTGCATGTATGTCATTTCAAAGGCTTTAATAGACTTTAAAACTTAACACTTGTAAAAAGATGTTTTACTGCATTTTTCACTGAATGAATTTAACATCATCACACGATGGGTTATTGAGGGATTTTAGGTACTAGGATATTCCAATTGCGCAGACTGTCATAACAAGGTTGTAAATAGCTGGAATATACATTAAAAGGATGTGACCGACAAGACTGTTAATACTTTTTTCTCCGGGGCCAGCGCTATTTTTGTTGTCAAAGCTTGCCATTGTCTATGCTGTATGCGCTTCTGGAAGGTAGAGTAGCCAGTATATTTGCACACGCCGCTCCGGATATTTGCAATACGATAACGACACAACAATAACGTTTTTGGTGTCTGGGGTCGTTGTATTTTACTACCAGTAAAGCAGCCTGTTCGCTATTTTGTAAAAACATACAAAGGTCAGAGACGACCAAACTTATTTGAAAGTTAGGACTTATGACATTGATTGATGACAACAAATTAGCAGCTAATCTTTTTTAGGTATCAAATAACACTAAGACTAAAAAAATCCATAATCCCAGACAAACAAAATACAAATGAGTGAAATAAGCTATATATCAAAGCTCGTATAGATATCAATACGGATTTTAATGTCAGACCTAAAGCGAGAAGTTATATGCACCAACTAGTATACAATATTGAAACCAACTCCAAAAACGTAAGAGGAGGAGTCGCCTCTGTGATCTAGCGGGCCGGAGTCGGACTTGACTTCTTGAGGTCTTGGGTTCGTTCCCCGGTCGGGCAACAAAAAAAATGGAAAACGTGTATTTTCAATTTTCTAATAAAAAATAACGTTGCCCAGGATTGGATAGTGCCCGGTGTGCGATAGGTTTACCACCTATCACATTGTGGGACTCAGTGTCTTACGCTAGTCGTGGATGCCCTGGTTGTCCATCTGCCTACCAAGTCAGTGATATGGGCGTGAAGATACCTTTTCAATTTTCTACCAAAAATAACGTTGCCCGGTATTGGTTATGTACCTGGTTGTCGATAGGATTGCTATCTATCACATTGTTTGACTTGGTGTTCTGCCTACCAAAAAAGGAGGAGGGAGGTCTGTTACGCTATAATATTTTATTATTTATATAATTTGATATAAATAATAAATTTTGATAATTATATTCTAGAAATAGAGGTAATTATTTTAAGATAATTTCATATCAATTTTATCAGGATCCCATTATTGATTTTTAAGTTATACATTATTGATGAGATCGTTAACATAAACTAAAAAATAATGCATCGTTAATAATAACTAAAAAGCTTCGTGTAAGCTACAAGTAAAATTTGTATATTACTTAATAAAAAAAATGGGACCATTTCGGAACATTTTGTTTTTTTTTTTAAAAAAAGATCAATTCGCGATGTGGTACCAAATGAAATATTTGAAGTCGGTTTTGTAATTTTACTGCGATTTGGGATTCCAAATAGAGCGGTTTCCAGCTATAAACAGGTATGTCAATCGCCTCTGTGGTCTAGCGGTCCGGCGTCGGACTAGACTTCTTGCGGTCCCGGGATCGATTCATGGGTCGGGCAACAAAAAACAAAAATAAGTCTTTAAAAAACTGAAATGAAGAAAAACTATTTATTGAAAAATAATTCTGTATTCTACTATAGTCCATATATAGTACAGTCCATGATTTTAATACGATTTTTTATTAAGTTTTTTATGAAACATGTTTCATTCTTTTATCAGCTCGATGTAAGTCGATGCAGGTTCGGATCTTCTAGTATATTATGAACGCTGTAAATTAAATGTAACACGTGAACAAGTGAACAAGGCAAAATCACATCCTGTATCATATTGACTGTTCACACCTACTACGTGTTTTCTACAAAACAACTATAATACGTAACGACATATCTATCAACTCGAGTGGGTGAGAGTACTGCCGACCTATCAACTTATTTTCATTTCTTTATTACTTATAATTAAGATAATTCCAATGTATAAACGCACTTTTTAAGTAAGACAAGAAGTTATTGCTAACTTGTTTCAACTATAGTAATAGAAAGAGACAAAACATGATTAGTGCTATCAAATTATTTATTTATTTTTTAAGTGAAAACTTAATTAGCAGCGTTGCGCACTTTTTTGGAATCTATAAAAACTTCTAAACTTGCGTCAGGACACGTGACCTGATCGAAAATTCGTGAGACCGCCCAGGGCTTTTAATAAAATGCCACAGGGTGCTTGCGCGAATGTTCGTGTTGTCATGTTTGTGTACGATAGCGCAATAAATGAATATTGTATTCTACCACATAACTTACAGTACTTTCACACTGATAATTAAAACAATTCGTGCATAATTATTCCCTATTTCAAAAATTTTCACTTCTGCCGGAACTCCCGCAGTGCAACCCATTTTTTTTACACTTTATTGTATATATAATAGAGAATCGACACACAAATATAAATACTGTACAAAAGGCGAGCTAATATTTAACAAGATATATAATATATCCTATAGCTAACCTAAGATAGTGAAAAAACAATCCAAAATAAAAAATGATAGGTAGACAGAGAACAAGCTTAATATTTAAGAGATGGTTTTAATTATTAGTATTGAAGTACTATAATTTATGTGGTGTCACGTGTCCTGACGCTAGTTTAGAAGTTATTACCCATTCCAAAAAAAGTGCGCAACGCCGCTAAATAAGTTTTCACTTAAAAACTTATTTTTTTTATTATATTGGAAGGCAAACAAGCAGACGGCTTTCCTGGTGGTAAGAAATTCACGTCGCCTTGAGACACTAAAGGTGGTAATGGTGCGTTGCCAACCTTAGGCCGGGATGTAAGGCCTCGAGCAAAAGTCAGTTTACCGTCAGGTATCAATCCGGGCGAGTCGAGAGAAACTCTACCACCTAGTCAGTTGTCACGATAAGCCTATGCCAGTCTTTTACCTAGCCTAGCAGAAAGGCAGATAGTCTATTTTGGAAAGAATCCCGGACCAACACGTTAAAAAATGCTGTTCGACTAGCTACTTTCGATTCGAAAGCAAATAGTAGTAACTTCGAAATCTTCCAATAAAACGCGGGTAAGATCCCATACAGCCGGCGGCCACAAGTTTCCAATAAGTAATTAAAATCCCAAGACGGAAGATTACGTGCTTCCATCACAAAAGGCGAGTATTTGCTCTGTACGCCCTGGTGAAGCACTTCAAATCCCCGATTTCCTGACCTTCTTGCGAATGTAGCAAGGAAATGTAGACAATTCAAGTGAGTATTTAATATATCCTGCTTTTCTCCTCGAGCAAGTTTACATTGTTTGTTGTTTATTAGATTTTTTGGAAGTGAAAACTTTTTAGCGCTTGCGCACTTTTTTTGGAATAGGTAGAAACTTCTAAACTCGCGTCAGGACACGTGACCTGATTCGTAAGACAAAAATTCGTAAGAGGACACAGGGTGCTTGCGCGAATGTTTATGTTGTCATGTTTGTCTACGATAGTGCAATAAATGAATATTATATTCTACCACATAATTATTGAAAGTACTTTCATACTGACAATTAAAGCAATTCGCGCAAAATTATTCCCTAACCATTCCAAAATATCAAAAATGCGCAACATTAATACTCAAGTTTTCACTTCTGCCAGCACTCCCGGAGTGCAACCCATATTTTTTTAATTGCTTGTGTACGAGATTCTTTAGTGTATTAAAAGCAAATAAGCAACCAGACTTACTGTTAAAAAGACGTATGAGACATCTATAGAAACAAAGTATAATGATGCATTAGGTATCAATTAAAGGCTGGGATGTTTTAGTCCAAGACTAAATTTGCCACGTACCTTCAAATCAAAATACGATAGTGACAACCACTGGTGTCTTGAAGGTATGATTGTGTAAGGAACCTATTCGCACTCGTCGTCGTACTCTAAAACACGGTCACTGTGCTAGTGAAAAATACCTGCACATGGTCTTCTGTGGGAAACTACTTGGTTTGTATCTTTTTTTGAATTGGCTAATATGTTGCTAACCGCGAGGTTTTTACAACTTCACTGGGCTAATACTAATGTATCCCTTTAAAGTCGTCAAGTAATGTAAGCTTATTTTGTTTTATTTAAGATGTATTTTCCCCGTGTTGGTCCGGGCTCCTTTGCAGGATTGACCGTTTGCCTTCCTGCCAGGCAGCTCGTTAAAGGCAAGCATAGGCTTACCGTCACTTACACCGTGACATCCTACTAGGTGATAAAGTTTCGGAGCGACTCGCCCGGATTGGTACCACCGCCTAATACCTATTCCTATCGCCAAAACGTCCAATGCTTGCCGTTGACGTGTTCCGGTTCGGAGGATAAGATATCTGGTAAACTTACTTTTGCTCGAGGCCTGATATCCCGGCATCAGGTTGGCAACGCTCTATTACCACCTCTGGTGTCTCTAGGCGGTGTGGATTTCTTGCCATCAGGAAATCCGTCTGCTTTTATGCCCTCCAATATCATAAAAAAAGTCAGTGAACAAGCTCAATTTTCTGATGGTAAGAGACAATGACCGTGACTTTTGGCGCTCTTTGGGGGAGGCCTATGTCAAGCAGTCGACGTCCTCCTGTTGATAATGATGATGATGATGAAGAGACAGCCGTGACTTATTGGCACCATGAAACCCTTAGATAATAGATACGTCCATGTCGTGTAGTCGGTATTATGTCTATTGTGCAAGTCTACTGGGTGCTCTTCTCTCCGAACTGGAACATAAAACACGTTGAATGGACCGAGTTTGTCGCCAATCAGTCTAGATATAACTTCATAACCTTCAAAAAACTGCAAGAGTAAAACTGCTTTTGTACATATTTAATGAATTGAAAAGGTGTACTATGTGCAACAGTGTAAGGTATTATTTAACATGTATTTAATTAAATACATTATTAACTAGCTATTCCGGTGGACTTCGTTCCACCCGTTCAGCTTGTATGACAAAAATTAAAATGTAGTTTTTCTTAGTTTCATCGCAGTCGAACGAGATAAAATGTTATGTTGTTATGTCCGCCAATTTTTTTTCTTATTTACGTCCCCGACAATTTTCTGCAAAATCGGTTCAGCCATTCTTGGGCTATATAGCCAAACAAACACGACTTTCGTTTATACATATAAATCTATCTAATATCTATATAAATACAGATTGAGTTTCATCAAGTGCCAAAAACGAAAATTTTACAATATAATCCAAGCCAATTTTTTAAAATTCGGGTTTCGAAATATACCAATCTTTTTCAAATCTTAACGTGTCAAAATAAATGATATTCTATATCATTACTAAATTAGTATAGATAAAAATATTCAGACTATTAATTAAGCATGTTAAATTTAGATTAATTAATCAAACAATTTCTTAAATTATTATCTTTCGAACGTCTCAGTTATCATAATATGATAAATTGAATACTCCGTGTTTCTATAAATAATTTATCTTTTCATTAATAATTTAGTTTAAAATTTTACATAAAATTGGCAAAGAGACAAACTGCGTATTTTGGAAAAAGAGAAAAACTAGAAACAGCCCAGTACGTAGATGCAGAAGGCAGCAAAACGTTCTTAAAAAAATTGATTTAGTTTCTGCAGATGCTCTAATGTAAAATAATTATCGGGTCTGGGTGTTTATTAAATTTATTCTGATTATCTATTTAAGTATTTCTATGTATTGGCATCGTCGACTAGCACCCACAACACAAGCATATAATTTGCTTACTTTGGGGTTAGATTCAATTAGTGTAATTTGTCCAGATATATTTGTTTATTTATTTAATATGGACTATGGCGGTAATTTTGTTTCGCACTGCATTAACTAGTTTTAAGTTATCGCTATCTTCTTTCTTTAGTATTAGAGAGAGAAAAATAGTTTTCAATGCTGGCAGATTAGTTTGTACACGAAATTTCTACAAATGTTTAATCTATCACTAGGAAAACGTTGATTAAAAACATCACAATTTGAAACTAATCTTACATGACTAAAATGTACCATCTCTTTTGTTTTAGTCTTATTTGAAAAAGATGGCATGCATCTAAACTAAGTTTAATTTGTGAACAACAGAATCAAAGTCATTGGTTGCTTTTACTTTTTTTATGATATTGGAAAACTTATTTTTTTATTATATTGGAAGGCAAACAAGCAGGCGGATTTCTTTATGGTAAAAAACTTACGCCGCCTAGAGACACCAAAGCGGGTAATGGTGCGCTGCCAACCTTTGGCCGGGATGTTAGGCTTCGAACAAAAGTAAGTTTACCAGCTACCTTATCCTCAGAACCAGAACTCGTCAACGGCTAGCGCTAACATTATGGCGGCAGGAATAGTTACGGCGGTGGTACCAATCCAGGCAAGACGCTGCGAAACTCTACGTCCTAGTCATATGTCACGGTGTTTGTGACGGTAAGCCTATGCTCGCTTTATACGAACTGCCTGGCACAGGAAGGCAGATAGTCTATTCTGCAAAGGAGCCCAGACCAATACGGGGAAGCTTAATTAAGGAGTTGCTGCTTATCTTCTTGGCTCGACAATGAGGGTGGGTAACTGTATTTTAATAATGGATTTGTAAAATCTTTGCTCTCATTCACCTTAAGTTAATTTTAAATTAAGAAACTATTGAATAATTTTCCTTAATTTTGCTTAAAGTGTAACAATCAAAAGAATATTAAGTATAGTTTTCAAAGAAAGATTTCAGTTTTTAATTAATTACAATCTTTTCAACTTGTTTAATTGAAGATATTGTGATTAATTTGTAACGTTTTTATCATAGAAATTAAACACATTATATAAACGAAATTGTTGAAAAACTAATAATTGAATGACTAAAACAGGCTTCAAATTTAGTTTAACCGAAATAAAATTAAAAGTTACGCTTAAACAATAATTAAATCATAATTTTAATTTAAATTCCCATTACAATAGCCAATAATGTCACTTATTAACCATTAAGGATAATGATTGATTATCGATGTAAATCCTAATTAAAATGAAACTATCTCCACGCCCGTATTTCTGACGTGTGCAGCGGAGGTGCAATTGAAGATTGGCTTTAATACTCACATCCCATAAAATTTGCACACGTGTCACAGGTGTGCCGACCTATCGCTAGCTGGGCACTTTTCCAATCCCTTGGTCGTGTTTTTTTTACAAAATTGAAAAATCACATGTTTTTTTGCATTCCCGAAAATCGAAGGTATGTCCTAAACCGGAACACTAGACCAGACAGATGCAGTTGTACTATTATAATACTAAATTGTCTGTGTTTTTTTATTTGTTCATCTTTCACAGCGGATAAATAAATACGCAAATTTAAATGTAGATATCCAAATTTGTGGGAGTTCTATCTAATTTTCATTGGCGTAGTAACATATGGTGGTATATTAATATTTGAAGTCGTTTACATCTATGAGACCGGCCCTTATTCTGTGATCGCTTATATATAATAATAATAATAATAAATTTATTGTCACAAAAAATCTTACATTATTTAGGTAGCTTCTGACTTCTACACTAGTTAATTTAAACTGTAAATAATAATAAATAACTGTCAATTTAAACTTTAATATAAACAAAAACAACCACGTTGGCTTACAAACACATATGTTTGAGCTGTCTCTGGAATGTCGAATAAAGGTTTCTTCTACGTAAGTCAACGCTAACAATCAAAAGGATCACGACCGCTCTCTTTCTAGTTCCCGTGTTTTCACTTTGCTTGGACTGCTAAATGTAAGCAATTTTCTCCCACCTATCTTAAAAAAGGTTGATCATCTTGTTGGCATTCTTATATGAAAAAAATATTTTTATAGCCGCTACTAACTCATCTAAATCTTATGTAACCTTGTTTAGTACTATTCAAGCATATCTTCACGCCAAGTCCCTTACAAAGTAGACAAATAATATCGAGTAGCAAATCTCTCAATTCCTTGCAAACCTGCCAGCTTTCCTCCACATGATTCATCCTTTCATACAAACACGCCAATTTCGAAGACTCTTGATACCATCCTGGATAATAAAAACCTTGATTGATCTTGGGATGTCAACCTAAGTTTCCAGAGGTACCTACATCTATCCACATTCGCATTAAATATCTGCTTTGCCAATCTTGCACCTATCTTTATTTCCACATGACTGAATCAGCGGAGTAAGCCTTGTGTAATTTTGTTACCAACATTTTCTTTCAATCCATCTTTCTCGAATCTCACTGTTAAGAAAGCGGTCAGCGAGCGCTACAGAGATTTCCCGTAGCTCTTTCATGTCAAATGAATAATAAAGAGGCATTTTATTTTCGATTTATGAAATCTTGTTTACAGCACTAGTCCAATATTTCAGGTGTGAATTCTCATTTATCGAAAAACCTTTAATCCAAATAACACAGACGCGAATATTCGATATAAAATCTCATAAATAATGCAGGGCCGTACGCGGTCACGGGAAAGGATTACTAGAGATAACGTCATAAAAACGAGAAATGAAGCCTGCCCCTGTTTATTCTCGCCTTGTTTAGACCATTTTTATGAAGAACAGTGTAAATAGCCAAGTACAAACATTAATCTGCTTTGAACAACAGAAGATATAAAGGGACTGCGGAGTCAATATTTTCTTAGGGGACAAAACTCGGTTCTTGCGTCAATTAGAGCGTGTTCAAATTTTTAGGTAAACCTAATTTGGTTAAGTCGTGTTTCGTAATGTATATCTTTGGAATTAAATTTAGTTTTACATAGATTACAATTTTAAGATAGGTAATGTAATATTTAAGGGGAATGTTATTAATTATTGTTTTATTAAAATGTGTTAGTATGATAATAGGGATAACTGGGATAATATTCTACATTAATAAGGTTATGGGTAGCATATTTTCTGATTAGAAAACAATGGCAAGTGCTATAAATTAATTTTGACCTTTTTTGTAAGTTGCAATTGTTTATATTTGTTGGTAAATAATTAAATTAAGAACTTTGTCAAAAGAATTAAGAATTTTATGTACAGTTCTGTAGTCAAACTTTTGCTGAATAATGCTTCACTCTATCTTTAATATTATTGTGTTAACTTAAAAGGGCATATTCTTTTTTTAATGACATTGGTAGGCAAACAAGCAGACGGATTTCCTGATAGTGATTCCTAAAATGTACGCCGCCTAGAGACACCCAAGTTGGCAATAATGCGTCGCCAACCTGAGGCCGGGATGTTAGGCCTCGAGGAAAAGTAATTTCACTGGCTATGTTACCCTTCGAATCTCAAAACGTCAACGGCTAGCACTGATATTATGGCGGCGGGAATAGGTAAGGCGGTAATACGAATCCGTACAAGTCGCTGTGAAACTCTACTACCTATAGTATGTAGTATGTAGGATGTAGCCAGTAAAATTAATTTTGCTCGAGGCATTACGTCCAAGTTTTAAGTTGGCAACGCACCATTACCACCTTTGCAGTCTCTTCTGAATTTCTTGCCATCAGTAAATCCGACTGCTTGTTTGCATTAGAACATCATAAAAAGACCCGACCGGGAATCGAACCCGGGACCTCACGAAGGCATGTTCGACGTTGGACAGCTAGACTACGGATGGGATTACTAAAAAAAAGTATTTTCACGCCCATATCCCCGAAGAGTTAGGCAAAGGCACAACACGGGCACCCACAACGACTACGGAGGAACGATTACTACGGACTAAATAATTGTACTAGGATGTCTTATTAACTATGTCTTTAGGGATTTTTTAAGGACATCGTTTCTACGAGTATGACGTATA
>NJDD01003704.1:7450-23119 GCA_002245505.1 Calephelis nemesis | reverse complement strand
TATCGTCGGCGAGTGATGGAAATCCATTCCAGGCTTAATTTATTTACATAACTGGTACTTTTTACAATATGTTGTGGAAATAAGTTGTGTTGTAGAAATTACAAGTTATATTAATAAATTGAATTTGGCGTTCCTTTTTTCTATCTCCTTATCGTCGGCGCTTGGTCGCATTCCATTCTAGACTCAATTTATTAATATCACTTTTACTTTCCAACATACATTGTAGAAATAATATGTTATGTTGTTAGAAGCACAAGTGATATTAATAAATTGTATTTGGCATTGTATTTTTGCACCCGGCGTTTGGTAGATTAAATTTGAGCAACATTAAGCACAAAAAAGTGAATTAGGCTTAAATTATTCAAACTAAATCATTAATTGAAGTCGTCATAAAAAGACATGTCAATGTCTTGAATAAAGGACTCCTTACTCAAATTCATTTAGTAAGATTTGACGGACACGAGACATACAATCCACTTATTTCTTTATAAATACTTCGCTTGTGTGCCATAACAAATTTTTTTTTTTTAAATAGGTTTAGTCATTTGTTATAGTTTTTTTTTAATACAGAAATGTAAAATGCAAATTAAAATTAGAATGTAAACGAAACTACTAGCAACTGCTGAAACTTATATGTTTATTCCTAAGTTTATTATTGTAATATGAAAGTTGTTTCAAGCACACAGAGTTTGTAGATAAAAGGTATGAATTTAATACACAAATAATCTTCGATTCGCTCAGGCACTGTAATAAGAACGAACCTTGAACATCTTGCATTTATTATTGGAAAAGAAATTGCAAACAAAAATTGAAATACTAATGGAAAAGTAATACTGCGCATTTGATGCAAAAATTCACGATATTCCACGACACAAGTCGCGACAATAATATAATGTCGACGGATGACATCGATCAAAAACGGCTAGATAAATTGAGAGTGAACATCGAGAAATAATATGTGTGAGAATTTCTAAAAACCCCGTAATTTTTTGGTATTGCTTAAATTTTCAGTGTGTATCACAATTTTGTTTTTTGTATATCTCATAGGTAAATATATAGGTAGATGTAGATAAGGTAGTGTGCTGTGCAGCAACATGCCCGCGTGGACGTCTACCGTCACATCTATTCCTGCTGCTGTAATCATAATGTCATGTTCCGTTGCTGAGGGTAGACTTTAGACCTGCACAATCGGCCTAACACCCTGACCATAGAACATCGAAGCACCTACAATATCGATGGTGTCTGTAGCCTGCGGTTATCTCTTACCAACAGAGCAGCCACGTGCTTGTAGCCTTTTTTTGTAGACCCTTTTGCTTTTTTGAAGATAAAAAGAGATGGGCTCTAGTAAAAAGGGGCTGAGTTACATAAACCTCTGTAATAGTAATCGTATGGTGTAATGTGGTTTAACTGCCGTACTATCCTTGTCTGTTGGGATAAAAACTGCAGACTGAGATAGTCATGACTCTTCAGAACAGAAGAATCTTTCTATGAGATCTAGTGTAAATGCTGTGAATTGCATGGCAGAATTACCGTTTATTGTCTATAGGCGACGATTGACTACTACTATTAGAATGGTTATTCAGCTAATCTATTATTTGTTATATATTTTTTTATGATAATGGAAGGCAAGCAAACAGACGGATTTTCTGATGGTAAGAAATTCGTTCAGCTTAGAGACACCAAAGGTGATAATGGTGCGTCGCCGAACTGAGGCGGGGATGTTAGGACTCGAGCAAAAGTAAGTTTACCGGCTACCTTACCCTTCGAACCGAACACCTCATGACGTTATGGTGGCAGGAATAGGTAAGGCGGTGGAATAGGTAATATATGAAAAAAAAATAGTTACAGCTGTAATTTCAATGTACTATTTTGTTTTATTAATTTTCAAATCAAATATCAAACAAATGATGTAGATATCAAATAAGAACGGGCATTTTAAAATTTGAGAGCGAAAACAGGGGTTGAAAATTTGTATAAAACTTTTCATTTCTTGAAATTTTTTTTTCATTTCTTGAACATTTGCCTTCATGTAATGCAGTTCAAAAATACTTCGTACATGTAAGTAATGTGCTATAAATACTTGAAAATTGAAATTTTATTGACGACCAAATGTAATCTAGATGTATTGTTGATCAAAGACCAACAATATAACGTCTACTGTGGGATTTAATAACTAAAATCTTTCATAGGACCCACGATGCTCGCAATATCGTTATTATTTTTAATGTCTAATATCTTGCTAGTAAAATTGTATTTGCGAACTTTAGTTTGTCATGCTATTAGATCAGACGAGAATATTTGTAAAGGCAGACTATATGTCTGCCTGGCAGCTCGTAAGGAGCGAGCATGGTTACGTAGGTTACCAATACCAATAGTAGTGGAGTGGACGTATAGCACCTTGCCTGGGTAGGGATTTTGATACCTTCCTAGTCCTTCTGCGAAAATCACAGTAATGGCTGCTGTTAAATTTGTGCATCAAGTCTTAAACTCATATCACAGGACAGCAATCTATTACATTAAAGGTGTCCCTGGCCGCAGTTATCTGTTACCATAAGGAGTGTTTGTTCGGTGTCTTATCCTGTTAAAAATGTTAAAAAACTAACTGTAGCTTATAAAATTGAAGGCTCGTTAGTTTCGTTTTCTATTGTGTTACGCTTGCTGAGCGCATTCACAACAGTGAGATCCGAGAAAGAGTGGGATTGGCAGAAAGTGTTGGTTAAAAATAAGAAAGGGCACAGTCTTTTTGTTTGGGGGTTCGGTCATGTGGAAAGAATGACAGATGAAGGATTGATACAATATAACATCTTATTTTTATTATTTTTTATTTTTTTAGCACTTGCCCTGTGCGTGGGATAAATTTCTATAAATTTTAAAGAAAGAAAAAAATTCGCCCCAGACAGGATTTGAACCTGTAACCTTTCGTCTCAAGCCGACGAATGCTCTAACCAATTGAGCCACTGAGGATTCAAGTCTGAGGATACAATATAATATATCGTCGAAGTGAGAGTGAATGGATTTAAATAGGAGACCCAGGTTGACTTTCCACGATCAAGTAGCTCGGATTTTTATCCGACTGTGGTTTCAAAAGCATACTAAAGCAGTATGTTTGTATAACAAGAGTTATGATTTTAAAGGAAGCTAGGTCTGCAAGGATCGTTGAATTTTGCATTCTATACTCTCTGCCTACTTCGTCAGGGATTAAGATATCTATGTACGAACAGTACTGCTACTTAAATGATGCGCTTCGGCTTTACACTTTTTACTCTTTTTACACTTCATACTTTTATTTGAAAATTGGCTGACCTCATCTAAATGATTAATTATATGGTAACAAATCTGTATAAATATCTTTAAAATACATTCGGATTTCCGAAGCTTGACGAATATAGCCGAAGCGCATAATTTAAATAGTACTACTACAAGTGGTTTTGAAGATATTTAGCGCCCACGGGACTAATCCAAGCACTTTTAATACTTAATTTAGCACAAATACGGAGTAAATACAGTATCCAGAATTTCGGGGCGTCTTAGGCTTAATTAAGGCGCGTTTAGACTAGCGTGCAAGGTACGAGAAATGAAATTAGCGTAAATCACATCAGTGACTAGGATTTACGGCGATGTCGTATATGAACGCGAAATCTAATCAGCGTTCGCGTTAGTGGCTTGGCTGCTTCTAACGAAGCGTGACGTTGTTACGTATAATCATAAGTTATATGAACTATGGGCTGTCAGATACACTGACATTATTCTTACTATAATAGTGTTTGGCTGACACTTGAGCGTAATTTGTTTAGCAGTCCAAAAGGCTGCCTTCGCTTGAATAAAATCATAATAATAATCACAGGTACTTGGTATCTTCACGCCCATATCCTCGAAGGGTAAGGCAGGTTATCAGGGCACATACAAGCCGATGACACTAAGTCCCAAAATGTGATAGGTGGCAAGCTTGTCGCCAACCGGGCACATATTCAATACCGGGCAACGTTATTTTTTTTTCAGAAAATTGAAAACTTACATTTTCTATTTTTTTTTGTTGCCCGACCCAGAGATCGAACCCTAGACCACAAAGGCGATAGATACTTTAGTTATAAAAATAAATTTGGAATTTCGTATGTACGACCTTATGATTTATTTATAAAGTATGATGTGTAAGTTTGTATATAAATTAAAGTAGGAATTCGTTTAGAATAAAAAACTTATTCTCCCAGAAATTTATAAACCTGGTTTGTAACGATCATAATTTTAAAACGTTTTTTTTAAATCAAAATTATTTTATTTCTAAATACAACATTATGTAATTTTATTAGGACAGAAAGCAACGATACGTGAGTCCTTTGCAGTAGTTTTTATTGAACTAGCGGTCCGCCCCTGCTTCGCACAGGTATAAAATATACATACAAACCTTCCGCTTCAATCACTATATTTAAAAAAACCGCATGAAAATCCTTTGCTTAGTTTTGAACATACAAAGGGACATAGGGATAGAGGAAGCGACTTTGTTTAATACTATGTAGTGATAAAAGGGTCATATATTTACGTTTCTTACTGTAGTTACAACGTTTTTGGGCTGGTAAAGACAGATCTTATTAAGACGACCCTCTCTTCAAATATGCTATTATTTGAAAGAAATAATTTTTAGTTCTACTTGTTCGAAGACCAATAAAAAGTTTTGATAATTCAGCTTAAAAAGCGCTTGAGAAACGATGAAATCAGAACGATTACTTTAGAAATAAAAATAAAACTGTTTTAATTAAAAGTGTGTTAATTTTATGAATATGGCTTCTAGCGATTGAGTCGCTTATGAACTCACGAACTTAATTACCTCTTCGATGCACCTTTGAGACTCTAGAGCCTTTTCAAGACTCGTGGGTGTATGCATTTTGTATGAGTGCCGAGAACGTTTTAGATTAACTTGCTTTAATTACACTCTAAGCAAACGAGGTAAAGCGACGCGTATGTAATCACGATTAGTAATTAGGTGTAGTAAACGTTAGATAGGGAAGGGTTACTTAGGTAACGGTTTTATAGTGAAGCTAACAAGATAATCGTCATTGAAGGACTGTTCTGTTATAAAAAATAATAATAATTAAATAAATAAATATCAAGTGGCATACTAATTGCACTAATTATTATAAAGAATATTTCTTAAAAGAACCATTAAAATTGGTTAGTTATTGGCCAAGTAGTTGAGTAACAAAAATACAAAAAAATACAGTAAGATTGAGAATCTCCTTTTTTTAAATCGGTTGATGTAAATGTATTTGAACAGACACAATAAAATTAAAAAAAATGTGCATTTCATGGAAATACAAAATGAAAACCCTCGATACATACACAGAAGGTTATGGAGAAAGTGTCAACTTTTTAGAAATATTATTACTTTAAGGTAAGACATTTATTTTGTTAAACTACTAATATATATTAGTGTTGTATAAATTTAATAAATACGCAGATTTTAAAATATAAACATCATTGCTTATCGTATAAATTAAACCTAAACCTCATTGATAATTGACCTCGCTATGAATAAAATTGCCAACTAAACACTTTATGTCGATGACACAAAAATACATAATTTTAGATATACCTATATTTACCAGTTTGGTTGAAAATGTTCAATAAATTCTACTAACAAAACTTACTTAACTAAATAACAAGACATTTCTGTACAGATTCCTCAAACCTGATCGCAAAGTAAATAAATTGTTTATAAAGTATTATTATTATTATTAATAGTATTTGTATTGACATACATACCTAAATAAGATAACAGGCAACACGTGATTTAGGATAGAAAATATTTGGGTGTATATTTGATGTCATTATTTACGTTCTAAAAATAATGTTTATCAGTTATTAGATATTCAAGGCGATGTACTTCAAAACAGATAATTTAACATATGTATAACAGCCGACCCGCCAAACTTTGTATAACTTCACGTTGACAGCTTCTGTTAGTTTGTATGGAATAAAGCATTGCTTTCCTTTTTTTGCTCTGACTTTCTCAGTTTTTCTCTTCATAAAAACCGTCTTCTGATTTATTAGCTGACACAAATAAAGAATTAGGTAGCCAAATTGGTATATCAGTTCAAGCGTGAAACGGAAATACATACACACATATATTTAATGTTCTGATATTCTTCTTAACACGTTTATTTTTTTTTTGAATACTTAGAAAATTTAAAAGATATAAATCGCTAAAGCTTAGCATCGATATTCTGACACGTACCTTAAGTATCCACATATAAGAAAACCATTGCGTATGACTCAAGAACACATGTTAATAAAGTTTGTTAATATTAAATGAACGTGCTGTGAACGGCGTTGATTTGTTGGCGCTTTACCTTTAATTTTCACCCTTTGAAAACAGGACACTAATTTAATAATTCGATAAAATGTATCTACATAACATGGCCTACTCCGGTGTGAGACTTAACTTCAATATGATCCCCAATTCGGTACCCTGGTCGGGCAACAAAACGAAACGAACGAAAATATTTTTTTTAATCTAAACAAGTCTGTTATTAAATATGTGCCCTGTTGGCTATACATTTGCCATTTGTAGCATTGTGGGACTTAGTGTCTTCAAGTAGTCGGGGGTATGTTAGTGGTACCTATACCTACCTTTAGGGGGATATGGACGTGAAGAAACTTTATAAATATCATTTTTAATCAACGAGAAAACGTAGAAGATCCTCAATTTGACGCGGGCATTTGTTATTTCTTATGTAAAACCACGCATAACTTTTTGCAGACTAATCTAATTTTTATATCTTTTTAATTAGAAAAAATGACTCTTTGGTAAATAATTAAGCACGTTTTCAGTTCTACTAAAAACATTAAACATTGCATGAAGACGATATTATACGTAATTGAAGGTTATTGTAAAAACAACTAAGCTTCAGTAATGAGAAATTGAATCTTGTCTATAATAGATAAACTCCTTAAAACTATAAAATAATTAATGTCGGTTATCCATTTATTAGAATTAAGTATTCAAATTGCGTACCAGCAAACTAAACCAACTATAACTGAACTAAATTATTAAAAAGTTCCTTTTTTTTTTGAATGTTTTAATATTTTTTAAATATTTTGTTCGAATGTTTTAATATTTTTTGTTTTTTGTAATAGTCAAAAAAGATTTTTTTTCCTTACTTTGTGAAGCTATGTACTTATATTTCAATTAACAAAATCTGGTTTGAAAATAGGTAACACTCACTTCGCAAGTCACTTTTTTGTGTTACCATTAACAAACGTAAGTAAGTATATTTACGCCCATATCTCCAAAGTGTTGGCAGAGGCATAATCAGTGCAATAATAGGTGGCAAGCCTATCCCCAACCGGGCATATATCCAATCCCTTGAAACGTTATTTTATTAGATTTTAATATTTCTAATTTTTTTTGTTACCCGACTCTAATGTCGAACCTGGGATCTCAAGAAGTCTAGTCCGACGCCGGATCTCTAGACCACGGAGGCGATAATAAACATTTTGTTCTTAAACACCATAATTTGATTTTAGTGTGGTACATGGTGGTGTATTAGTTACACCACCTTGCCTATTCCGGGTGCCATAAATTTTAATGCCGAATTGTACTCGTCAAGTAAGGTTTTTGGTAAGCTCATCCTATTAATATTATAAATGCGAAAGTTTGTATGTATGGATGTATGGATGTTTGTTACTCTTTCACGCAAAAACTACAAAGCCGATTACGATGAAATTTGGTATGTAGGTAGCTGAAGACCCAGAATAACATATAGGCTACTTTTTATCCCGGAGTTCCCGCGGGATTGGGACTTACGCGGGTGAAACCGCGGGGCGCAGCTAGTTTATACATAGTTATCACTTAACTTTACAAAAAAAGTAGAATATCCACGAGCTCGTTTTGAATGGTGCCACTGCCTTTCCTACTCCTGATGGAATAGCGTCTTGGTGCTGTTGTTTTCCTTGTTAAAGACTATCCTGTAACCTTGCACGCGTGTATATGCGCGATGCGCGTGTGTATGTGTGTAAAGTGCGTACCTACTAGTATAACGTTTAACGATAACATATATCCATACGTACATATCTTTACGCCCAGTCCCTCACGAGTAGGCAAAGAGTATCGAGAGCAAAACTTTACGATGCTTAAAGACTTCAGGCTTTCCTTCACATTCACTGCTGTTTTCAAACAAACGTGCTGACTACGGAGACTCTTAATACCACCATCGGATAATACCCGAGCAGTTTAATCGTGGAATGTGAACCTAGGTCTCCCCGGGTACCTACCTGCATCTAATATTCAAGCATTAGAGACATTAATAAAAAAAAAGTATCTTTACGCCCATATCCCCGAAGAGGTAGGCAGAGGCACAACCAGGGCACCAACAACTAGCCGAAGACACTAAGTCCCACAATGTGATAGGTGGTAAGCCTATCGACAACCGGGCACATATCCAATACCAAGTCACGTTTTTTTATTAGAAAATTGGAAAAATCCAATTTTGTTTTTGTTGCCCGACCCGGGAATCGAACCTGGAACCTCATGCAGTCAAGTCCGACAACTGAACCATAGACTACAGAGGCGACTACAGATGTTTTTTTTAAACATAGTTTTTTTTATTTTTTAGATTAGATAAATAATAGTAGTTTTGAATATCATTGACCTAGTATTATGACCCCTAGAATGAAAAAGTTTCTAATTATTAGTATTGTAGATGTATTTTTAAAAAAAAGTCGCAGAGATGCTGCTAAAACTGTTTTAAATGTACAAACATTCATAAAAACATTCGTTACAACCCCTGTTGTCTCCGCAATAATTATCTAGGGTTGGGAATTCAAGGTCGATCTATATTATGTATGATTGTATGAAGCTAACAACCCTAGAGCAATATATTTAAAATACGATATAATATGATTATCGGCCTGTCCCCCTAACACAGACAAAATCAATAGCGCTTGGGTTTAAGAATATGCAAAATAAAAGGATACTGCAAAAGTTTATTTGAAAATATTCTGTATCAATATTCGTTTAGTGTTTTCATCTAATACTAACAGCTCGTCTCAGCTTCGCACGGGTGACAAACTTCTATGTTACTATACAGAGACCTTCCCCTTGAATTACTCTAACTATTCAAATAATTAAAAATCCGTATCGTGATTATAATTCGTGGAAATAATTAAAAATCCGTATCACACCCAAATCTATGACAGACTCGAGTTCTATTCCCGAAGATGTAAAACATATTTTGTGAAGACTATAGATGTCTGAGTCTGGGTCTTTCGCAAAAGTGGCCGTAATCTCTGCTAATCAATCCTTACGTCTTAAAAAGAAATTTGCTATTTAAAAATGGTTTAGGCAGTTGGTACAATAGCTTATTTTATATTATCAGTACTTAGTATAAAACAAAGTCGCTTCCTCTGTCTCTTTGCTTAAATCTTTAAAACTACGCAACGGATTTTGTTGCGGTTTTTTTAATAGATAAAGTGAGGAAAGTTCATATGTATATTTTATACCCGTGCGAAGCCGGGGTGGGCCGCTAGGAAAAAATAAAATAGAATACGTACACATATACAAAATGTGTTACAACTATAAATATAATTCAAATACTTATTGAATAATACAATATACAATGAAAAATCGTTTAAGAAATCCAAAGTAATGTGATTTAAAAGACGCAACGTTTATTCTAAAATCGTATTTTGGTTTTAATAATATTAAGTTTTATCTGTTGTTGTTGAATATACCTGATATCGAGCGGTTTTATCTCGCTGGTACCTGCACAGTAAAGAATTTACTGTGATTGTTCGTTGTATTTATGCACGGCGACAAACTTTTAGCGATTGGAAAGGTACTTTTTTCGAAAGTTTGTAATTTATCTACTTTACTTGTGGTTTTTATTGTTCCTGTATTTTATTTGACACTGTTTCGGTTTTATCGTTTATTTTTTAGTGTGACTTTGTTTCCATTTTAATTAAAAATCTCTTACACCCAAAGGTAACCCAAACTCTGTGATCTAGCAGTCCGATGCTGAACTTGAGGCTTGATGAGGTCCAGGATTCAATCCTCGAGTCGTGTGTAGTAATGGATTTTTCGATTTCATAAAAAAACTGGCTATGCCCGGGTTATATAGGTGACAGGCTAACGATGGGCTTGTCACCTATCACACTGTGGGATTTATTGTCTCCGGCTATTCGTGGATTTGCTGGTTATACATCTGCCTACCTCATGGAGGATACGGAAGTACATAAACTTTATTCAAACCTTTTTGATCTTTTAATTTAAACAAACAGCAAACAAAACAACTAAAACTAAAAATATTGACTAAGTGGTCGTGAAATATTATTTTGGATAGTGACATATATTTTTAATTGTATCGTAACATTTACTGTCTAGTCAAAAGATTTTTAGATTTTATACGAAACAAGAGACAAAAAAGTCATTTAGTAATGTGGAATCTTTAAAAAAATAAAGTGTTCTAAAGTTTAATTTACTAAGGTAGTAGAAACCCAGAGAAGAGGACTCTGAATTTTTTACAGACATTTGGCAAACGCAATTCATAAGTTTGTGGACGTTTTTAATCGAGCATCGAACGGAGTTAATTTAAAATGTATTGTAATGCACATCAGCTGGCCTCAAGATATAATAATATAAAAATGATAACAGTAAAGACAATGAAGTTCTACCAAGAGCCGATGATGAATAGTGTAAATTATTCACTTGTTTACTCCATTCGATAAAATTTATTATAAGGTTCCAATGAGGGGATATTAAATATTCGTCTGTCTAAAAATAAACAATTCACAAAAAGTTGTTGAGACCCATTCAAAAAGCTCACAACTGAAACAAATAATAGAAACAAATGTAGCTCTAAACATAATGGTCTATTCGAAATTTATGTTCGAAACTGCTTTTGTTTGCTGTAATTAAACCAATAATTTCAGAAACTTTCGCCCGACGACACTAACAACCCTTTACAATTTTTATGTTTCGAATATTTTTCAACATTTTTATGGCGAATGTTTCGAAATTGGCTTCACTCAAATTTGGAATATTGTTAGTAACGTTACAAAAAAGAAGAGTACCTACTTTATAATATTTATTATGTCATGATTTACAACAAAACTAATCTATAAGTCAAGAATAAGTTAAGAATAACAAACTTAAAATAATTATGAAATTAAAAATATTTCAAAATTTAGGAGCTCATTTTGATTGACATTTCTAGCAACTGCTTGTGAGTATGCACTTAGTTTTAAGAAACTGTCGTGGGTAAGTAACTACTTAAAAACGTCTTCGTATTGTACAGTACTACTATTTAAATTATGCGCTTTGGATTTACAATTTTTATTTTCTTTACACTACATACTTTTATTTTTAAATTGGCTGACCTAACCTAAATTTAAACTAAATAATTAATTATGTGTAATAACAACTCTATATACATCTTTAAAATACATTTGGATTTCCGAAGCTTGACGAATTTTGCAGAAGCGCATAATTTACTCACCGGAACACAGGCTACTTTTTTCTAAAAACCAACCCAACTGGCTATAATGGAGGATGAAATTTTGAATGAAAATCTACTCCACAGCGACAAAGTCGTAGGTAGCTGGTAATTATTACGTTTTATTTATTGACGTCCAAAAACAAATGATTATTTCATTAAATCTCATAGGACAATAAATGTACCTCCATTATTCGAAATTGGTACTCCAATGTATGGCCATAACGCATCGTTCTAGTTACGTCGTAAGACAGGTATAAGCCATTAGGGAATAATAAAATACTCTTATCGGGCCATTAGATGCTCATAAAATAACAGTTACTCATAATAATGTGATTGATGTTAATATCACTGTTTTTCCATAGTGTTAAATTTACTAGGTATTTATATGTGACTAGCTGTTACTTTACTTCGTCAGCGTCAGCGTAAAGATTTTAAACAAACTTTCACCCCCCTGAATAATCCTTTTGAGGTTAATGTTGAAAGTAAGCTCAGTAAAACTGCAAAAACCTACCCCAAATTACCCACGTCTCAATTTGAATTTTTTTTTCGAAAGACAGCTAATGGTTCCTACATGGTTCCACATAACTTTTATTAACATACATACATATCTTCAAGCCAAGTCCCTTACGGGGTAGGCAGATAGTATCGAGTGCCAGGCCTCACAATCCTGACAAACCTGTCTGGCTTCCTTCACATTCATTACCCTTATCATACAAACACGCCAGTTTCGTCTCTTGACACTACCCATATGCTACACACGTAATGCTACTTTTTCACTTATCTTGACGAGATCGTCATTAATGAGGTCTTCAAGATAAGTGAATAATGTATTAAGTGTAACTCAAAATCATTAGTCGAATCATGATACAATTATTATGGGATCATCTCGGAATCATGGTCTATCTTTTAAAGAAAACGATCATCAAAAGCGATTGATTATTAACGGAGTCGCGTAACAAAAATACTAAAAAAAAGATTGTGTGGTTTTATGAAATCACCGTAAAAGTGAAACTTGATCTATAACTATAAACTTTTAGGCCGCCATATTGGCCTCGGCTGCTCTGACGTCACCGTCACGCGACATGCGACACACAGACCAAAATATTTGAGATGATGTAATTAAAGTTTCACTTTTAAAAAACACAGTAGAAAGAAGAATATTTTTCTTTTGGGTTAGTTAGTTGCAAGTCACAATACTTGTGTCTTTCGGTCTATTAGCTGCGTTTAAAAGATGCTGTTGATTTTAAATAAAAGTTGCAAAAATGCAAGTTGAGATGGTGTGTCTAGATATTTTTTAACTTGAATTACGGGAAATTAAGGTTTGCAATCTTAGTTATTTTTTCTTATTCCGATCCGGTGGTAGTTTAAAAAAATGTCGACGCGCACAAATACCACTTGTATGATTCATGTGAATAAAGATTATTCTGATTCTTATTCTATCTTTTAAACTTTTCAATGACCTCTGAAGTTGTATTTACTATCATGTTAATATTTTTATCGAAATATCGCAACAACAGTGTGTCGCGTTTGGTCTAACGGGTCATTGTTGGACTTTGCTTCATGAAATTCCAGCTTCGATTTTCGGGTCAGACATCAATAAAAAATACGTCATTTCGATTTTCTACTGTTCTATTAAAAAAAGAACGTAACCCGGGGTTGAATATGTGACTGTTTGGGGATAGATTTGGCACCATTCGGATTGTGGGACGTCTAAGTGACTTTGTCTAATCATGTGTTACATCTTTGGGTATACAATCGTAAAAATACTTCTAATATTTAAATGAATAGCAATTAGATTTAGTTTTGTCAATATAAAGGCGGGTTATACAACGCAAACATTCAATCAGCTTCTTAAACTTCGCTTAAATCCAACCGGAGATTGAGTAGGAAATAAACTTTTTACTGAGCAGCAAATTTTCACCGAAATGCGTCGGATTTAGGTAAAATATGTACCATCAATCAAAATGTCACCTGAATCTTAACAGAAATAGTTCCCCCTCTGGCTTATGCCAGTCAAATTTCAAGCAAAATAACCCGCGAAATGTAAGGAAAACATACATCATGGACACAATGCAACTATAGCAGCTGATGGAGTTCTTTATGGAAATTTATCCGATTTCCTCGTCTCCTTGGCTGAAATAGCTTCAAATATGATAAAGTTGACTTGTACTCAGTTCAATATTCTGTTTAACTAAGCCCTTAGAAAATACATCTTTAATTTAAAATGTTGAACAATAATAGTGAAATGTAAGAAACAAAGTAAGATGCTTATAGGATTTTCAACTTTGAGAATGCTTGTATTGCAAAGATATTTTATTTAAATTTTTAGTTTTAGATCAACATTGATTACAATATTGGTAATGTAGAAAATGGTATCGTTATATTTAAGACGTGCTTTCTTATTTATAATCACGGACTAGAGTATTCCGTGGTTTACGTAACAATAACAGTGATTTACATAAATATATCTTCATCTTTTTTCAACGCAAGTAATAAAAAGGAGACAAAACACCTTTAGTGTTGATAGTTTATAAGTGATATTTCTATAGCCTTTTATATTGTGTGTTACGCATCGAAATCTTAAGTTACTACGTTCTGACTAATTTTATCTGTCTGTAATGTTCTATCTCTTTTTTATTTAGTTGGAAAAATAAGTTTAGTTTGTGCTCAGCAGAGTTAACAGCAATAATGATTGTGTGATGATATCAACTACAATACAGATTATAATATGAAGTTTTAAACCTTGAAGCTTAAATCCTTGTTTTTTTAAAACAAAGTTACTAAATTTGTCAATATTAACAACCTATCTAAAATAAGAAATCGTGTTATTTCAAATCAGTTGCCAGATAACCGCTGTTATTTTCAATAATTAACAAAAATATCAGCAACAAAACTCTAAAAGGACTATTTTTATCTGTAGATAGATTATATATATTGGCCGTTAAAATTAATATCCTCTTACTAATTATTATATTCTCCCTATCTCAATAAGATAATTGCAAACCTAACTCCAAAAAATCAAGCAAATATTGCTGTAAACATTGCCACATGAGCGCACGTTGCCTAAGATCCCTGACATGAGATGGCATAGCCTCCTGTGTTTATCGGTGACATTCTTCATTTGGTCTTACACATCGACCACACATCCCAATAGACGCCTATTCTTTATAATTTTGCTTTGAAACAATTCTGGAAAATAGCTGAGGTGTGGGTAGGTGAGGCACTGCTTTCATTGGCCCTTGCAATGACAACACGTCATATTCATAAAAAGATATGTAAGATTAGGGATGAGACATATTTAATACAAGCAATATATTTCATCGACATGCTTATTTTTATTTTCACTTCAGTGCGACATTATAACGGATTATATCGCATTTTGTTATTGCACGTCACATCGCAGCTATGCAACTCAACATCTCAAGGTCACACATTTTTGCGGTTGAGAGTAATATCCGTACTTGAATATATCAGGTCCTTCATCTAAAATTGGCGTTTGTAGTGGAGGAACATAAGTCGAATATATTTAATGTAATTTATTTATTTAATCAAAGCATGAACCATTGTTTCCTATGCATATTTGCCATCTCATGGGCAATTCATTGATCCAAAACCATTCGAATGGGAATAAAATCTTTGAACGTGGTTTGAACTGCCCCCTGGAAATTGATTTTTTTCTTTTGCTAAACGTTATTCAAATTTTAAAAAATGGTAATCTGTTGGAGTTAGGTTCAGGTGGATGCTTTTTACATTCTAATTGATGCTATTCTAATTGAGAAATCGTCTGTTGTGCAGTATGTATGTATTGCCGACCCGGGATTCGAACCCGAGACCTCATGCAGTCAAGTCCAACACCTGGACCGCTAGACCACAGAGGCGATAAAACAATCTTCTGTAAAATATTGAGATTTAATACCCTTTATTTGGAATTTGGAAACCAATTTTCTCGTCTGGTTTCTTTAAACCGAATTAGATTTTTTTATTTTATTATCTTGTAGATACCTGATATGAATGACATACTTATCAAATTGAATTGTTTTTATTCATTCGAGTAATTCTCACCTGAACTACAGAATATCGTCAAAATACTGTAAACAAATTAGTTTAGTTCAGTACCGCGTATGGGTCTGCTGATTAAAATAGATCACCTGCCCTCTGCCAGGCACCTCGTAAGAGGCAA
>NJDD01003703.1:216605-237068 GCA_002245505.1 Calephelis nemesis | reverse complement strand
CCTTTTCCTGCCACCATAATGTCTTTGCCGTTGACGTGTTCCGATGTGGAGGATAAGGTAGCTGGTAAACTTACTTTTGCTCGAGGGAGGCCTAACATCGCGGCTTCAGCTTGGCAACGCACTAATACCACCTTTGGTGTCTCTAGGCATGAATTTCTTATCATCAGGAAATCCATCTGCTTGTTTGCTTTTCAATATCATAAAAAAATACCCAATAATATGGTTTTAGTTCAATTATCCTCCCCGTGTTGGTCCGGGCTCCTTTGTAGAATAAACCATCTGCCTTCCTGTGCCAGGCAGCTCGTAAAAGGCGAGCATAGGCTTGCCGTCACTAACACCGTGACATCTGACTAGGTGGTAGAGTTTCGCAGCGACTCACCTGGATTGGTACCACCTATTCCTGCCGCAATAACGACATGACGTGTTCCGGTTCGGAGGGTAAGGTAGCCGGTGAACTTACTTTTGCTCGAGGCCTAGCATCGCGGCCTCAGCTTGGCAACGCACTAATACCACCTTTGGTATCTCTAGGCGTGAATTTCTTATCATCAGGAAATCCATCTGCTTATTTGCGTTTCAATATCATAAAAAAATACCCATTGATATGATTTTAGTTCAATTATTTATTAATATTATCCTGTTTTGATTGGAATGTGTATTTTTTGTGTGTAAGGAGTATACAAGATAATGTCTACCAATAACTAAAAAAAGGTTTTTTTATATCCAAAAATCTTAAAAAATGTTTAAAAAACTTGAAAGCTATCTATATGACATGAATCAGTGACCAAGACAGACAGTGACGTCTCAATATTCAGTTTCTCTTTCTAACTTAGGAAGAAGCGTGAGATAGTTAAATCTATACTTTTTTATTTGATTCACTCATATGTTAAGAAACTGGTGTGATTGCTTTCAATTTTATAGGAATAGTTTAAATTAATTAACTTTTTATAGTATTTCAAGACAAACGCATTTCCTGACGAAAAAAATACACTTAACCTGCAGATAAATAGTGCATTGCCAACATGAAAATAGAATATTTAATTGCGTAATGTTTTCATACACTTATACTTTCCCAAACAAATCTAGTTTATATTTGCTTTCCAGTTTCGCTTGTTTCCTCGTCTTCAAGACTTAATAATAACAACAATAAATTTCCCATATTAGCGAAATCAAGCCATAAAGATGTTAATAGTAAAGTTTAGTCAAGTGCCAACGATGAATCCTGTAAATTACATGTTTTGTCGTAGTAAAATAATGACAACCCTCTTCTGCAAAACCACAACACATGGACATTAGCTAGATCACTTGTTTTGGTTGTAGAAAAGAAAAGAAAAGAAAAAATATTTGTTTGCGGAATATGAGTGTTACAAAGATGTTACAAAATTATTTAGGTGTTTCTACATATTCTACCAACTTTTGGTGTGCAAATAGTTTAACAGTTAGATATCAATTAGTTAATTTAATTATTTACTTACTATTTACACACTGTTTATTGTATTGATTAGGTACATGATTATTTATTAATACAAACAATTTTTAGAATATAACTATATATATAACTACCGAATATAACTACCGTATACTACCACCGTAGGAAGAGGATTGAAGTTATTCTAATCATAATTGCTAGAATAAGACAATGAAGGGCGATGGGGTCGTCACGTCCCTAGACCAAAACTTTTGTTTAACTTTAAGTTAGTTTAAAATTGAGAGTTATTGTAAAAAACTAGAAAAGGAAAGCTTTTTCTTGCCAACTACTTCACAGCTTATTACAAAAGGTAATTACCCAAAACAAAAACTTAGATCATAAATCACAATCTAAAGTATTGCTCAAGTAACGTTTACTGCCAGAGATAATACACAAAAGATTAAAAGATAAAGATTATTGTGTAAAACGTATTTTGCACTAGTTTTAGAAAAGGGATCGTTGAGTTAGCCGTTGCAAAACCTTTCATCTAGATCATAAAACTTTACTTTCTAAGGGTTTCAGAAGAATAACACATGGACTGTCCGGTAAAATATTTAAAAGACCGCAATATCCAAGGATAATACAATAAAGAGAATATAACAAAGGATTTTTATTTATTACTTTTTTGAAATTGTTACTTTCGGTTTTCTACGATCATGTTTTTGCAAGCTTACAATAACTAAATTACTAGGTATTACCTAAAAAAAAGTTTTTTCTTGTATAGTATTATATTTCAAGGTAAAACTTTACAACCTTTTCGAAAAAAGTGTTAAGAGAAATATTAAAAAAACTAGCTCTTGCCCATGGTTACACTTACGATTTAGAAAAATCTTTTTACTACATATATACATACATACATACATATCTTCACGCCAAGTCCCTTACGGAGTAGGCAGAGAGTATCGAGTGCCAAACGTCACGACAATATGATTATTATTATACGTTTATTTTTACTATATACATAGTACATGCTATGTACTATATACTATGTACTATATATACATAGTATATATATAGTACATAGTACTGGACCCAGCTATTTGGCTCTTAAGCTGTAATAGACAAACATTGTAACATTATTTTTATAACATTAGTGAGAAAATACGTTGTTTGCTTTTTATATTATACATGCGAAAGTTTGTACGTTTTTTTGTTAGTTTGTTACTCTTTTACGTAAAATATTGTAACACACATAGAGGGTAACTAGGATTAACACATATAGTTTTTATCCCGAATAAATGTTTTGTGGGACCATTAACCACGCAGGGAATAGTACTAAATACTATACTGAAACTAGTAATAGAATAGTACTAAATACCATAACTAGTATTTCATATATAAATGCAATAATGATTTATCTGAAATTTATGAATTTGAACATTTCCTAAAAACTAAAAGAGTGATAAACACACATATTCTTCTTATTCAGGAATAATCTTTAAATGATAAGTAAAATAACGTTAGAAAACTAAACAAAACAGTTATAATTCACTATTTAAAAAAAAATACTAAATTGCAAACAATTTTATTTTTATTTTCAATTGAATAAACAGTTACAATTAATAATAACATAACTACAACCGCTATATTTAAACCAACTCCATAAAAGGAAAAGGTTCTCAATTCGACTTAGTTTATTTTTTTGTATGTTTGTTAGTAGATTACTCGCCCAATTGTCATCTAATTTTGATACTTCTTTTTCAGAAAGATAGTTGGTCAATATAATCGAATAATGTATATAATATAAGTGCTGTATAACTCAAAAAACAAAAGTGAAAATTTGATAATGTTTACTCGAATGTTGGACCATTTCGAAATCACTTGCTATATTTGGAAAAAAATAATTATCAAATTTCGACATGGCACCAAAGTATATACTTAATTGGAGGCAGTTTTTGCAGTTTCCGCTTAATAATTTTTACATCTTACATATCTGCAAAGGCTTAGAAAGGTTGAGAGACTAACCTAACATTACTTCAATAAAAAAACGGACAAATCTCATTTACAAGTTATCTGCACATATTACTAACATAAAACTAAAAAATACTATACCTTTCTATTTTGAAAATTAGGCAAAACTGATAAACTGAATCTGAAGCGGGAGTCTGTCAAGTAAACGAAATCTCAAGCAATAGCTATCCTATTAATATTATAAATGCGAAAGTTTTTGTATGTATGGATGTATGGATGTTTGTTACTCTTTCACGCAAAAACTACAAAGCCGATTACGATGAAATTTGGTATGTAGGTAGCTGAAGACCCAGAATAATATATAGGCTACTTTTTATCCCGGAGTTCCCGCGGGATTGGGACTTACGCGGGTGAAACCGCGGGGCGCAGCTAGTTAAAGTAATAAATACTAACACACATACAAAGATACGCAAAATCTAACCCTTGCTTGTAGAGTAAAAAATAGATAAATAATTGATACAACATAGTTATTTATCCTCGCNNNGACCGCACATTAAACTAGACGTGCTCTTGTGATTCACGGGCAGTAATTAATCTTAGACCCTAATATAATTGCCCAGTCATTCACATAACCATAAAAGATCGGCGATATTAACAGGTTGAACGACAATCTTACCACATTTCGCAAGATGGATGTAATATTTAACAATTNAAAGGTGTTTAATGATAGGGCGGGGTTGCAGTTGTAAAAAGTTGTCTTTTATGATTTTAACTTTTTACCACTATTAAAATCTGTGTATTTTAGTTATCTGTATTTCGTTCATGATAAATAATTGAATGAATGAAAAGCAAAGTTAGCTTGCTACATACCCAAGCAAATAAATAGCAAAAAAATAGAAAAGGGCTTTGGCGCCAACGACAGAAAAGATGGTCGCGGTTTTCCGTAAATATTAAATTTCGTGTATTTATTGAGTCAAATATTTACTTTTTTTATTTAGTAAAATTAGACAATCAATTTGGGATTTTATACAATTTTGATTAGTTAAAGTGTACAAGTCAAATATTTTCAAGGGTTATTTTTGTCTTACATATAAAAATGTAATCGATTTTCTGGACTAATATCTAAAATATTAGCTGGTTTGGTAGACTGGAGGTAAGGGATATCTTACTCATGCCAGAAGCATACGCCCCCAACTTCAGGCTGGTAACAACCAACTTAGTTTTTGCTATACTTACAATCTCACTAAAACATTACTTCGTTGCGATAAGAAATATATCAACGCGAGTAAAACATAATAGTAGGGAGCCTAAGCGGAGATTTGGAGAGTTACTCAAGCGCTTCAGATTATGATATGGATGAAACCGTGTACCGTGGCTAAACATCTCCAATATGTGTCAAATCTAAATCTCTAATCCAAAAGATTTTTTTTTTACTTGAAAACTAAGTATAGCCAGATTAAAGTACAGTGGGTTTATAAAGGCATTTTAAAATGTTCAGACTATTTATGTATAACGTCTGGGAACAGTAGAGTCAGAATCTTTCAAAAAATAAGTCATCTATGTTCATTAGCCATTATGACAGTGATTGACATATTTCCGTCATCATAGTTCATGTAGACACATTAGACATATACACTATGAATATCTGATGCCCGTGCATATGATCATATGAATCGCATGTGACAATAACAGTTCTTTCAGATTTTAGACTCAACCATACCTCTAAAAATATTAACGTCATGTGACCTTTTTTATTTTTCACCAACTTATCGTTAAAGCTCCAATAAGTCCTAGGTAGTAGGTAGGTATGACGCTGGATTGAGTACACATTTAGTATCTTAGCCTCCTCTACTATAAATATTTGTTACTTGATTGTAACTTACGAAGTCGCGTGTAGATAAAAAATAGGAAAGTCCTGATTCAAACTTGACACATGGTCACGTTATATATAACCTCTGTGACATTAAGCGTCGAAAATCATTCACAAAAAGGTTTTGATAAGTTCATTCCTTTTTTGTGGCTTTTATCATCGAAGCCTACTCAATTAAGGTTTAATAAAGATTAAATCATGTGTTTATGCAAATAAAACTTACTGACATATGATTCGGGTAAGTATTTTAAGCGGAAATACCACAGCTACTTGCTGTTTGAGGTTTTTGTGGAAATACGTTTATATTAGGACCACCTACTGCTGCTAGACCACACTGTGATACCACATAGTATTTGAATCATCTTATTTTAAAACACTTAATAATATAAGAACAAGTTACACAACTTAAAGCATTTTTTTGCATTGGAAGGCAAACAAGCAAACGGATTTCCTGATGGTAAGAAATTCCCGCCGCCTAGAGACACCAAAGTTGGTAATGTTGCGTTGCCAACCTGGGGCCGGGATGTTAGGCCTCGAGCAAAAGTAAGTTTACCGGCTTACCTTACCCTCCAAACCGGAACACGTCATGACGTTATGGCGGCAGGAATAGGAAAGGTCGCTGCGAAACTCTACCACCTAGTCAGATGTCAGAAAGCCTATGCTCGCTTTTTACGAGCTGCCTGGCACAGGAAGGCAGATGGTCTATTCTACAAAGGAGCCCGGACCAACACGGGGAAAATTTATTTTACGGGGAAAACCTGATTTAAATTATTTATATAAGAATTGTACGGAAGAGCGTAGCTTTCCGGCGCAGGCATGTTTTGCCCAAAAGGATGCTGCAGTAGTTACTGCATTAGGTAAGTTTAATTGCATCATGTGATCACAGTTACAGTAAATAAACAATTTTTGATTGTGATTTGATTTTTGAAAACAACGCAAGACCTGACTGAGCAATTTTTTATCTCACAAATAAAATCTTTATTGACCCTTATATGTTAATTACATTAAGACAAAAAGCTATAAATGTAGGGATAGAGACCAGGAACTAGCTAATATATTGAAATAATAAATATTTAATATATTAAAATGTTAATTTATAGAAATTTATTTCTAAAAAGTTGATGAGTTTCTAAAAATTTATTTTTAAAACATACTGTGCATTTATTATAATACTAGACAGCGAACTATGTATCGGCTGATAAGATATTTATAGCGCGTATAAGAAAAAACAATGAGTATTTTTTTCTTAAAAAAAAAGACGATCCCACTGAGTTTTTTACCGGATCTTCTTAGTGTGTAGCCGCGTTTTGATCCGGCGGTAGTTTTTAGCATATATAGACTCGTCACAAGTGCCTCCTGTAAGGTGAATTTGAATAAAAATATTTTTTATTCCATTCTATTTTCAAAGTAGAGTGCTATGTAGGTCGCCTGATTTGATACCACCGCCTTACAATTATTTTTTTCCGTCTAGCATCAGTGGTAGCTGTTTTCTTGTTCCTTATCATTAAAGTAGTTTAGCCATTAGACAGAAGACATGTGTCCGAAATCCCGACTACAAAATCTATGATGTCTACAGGGAATGGTTTTTTTATGTTATGGGTAGGCAAGCAAGCAGACGGATTTCCTGATGGTATGAAATTCACGCCGCCTAAAGACACCAAAGGCGGTAATAGTGCGTTGCCAACCTCAGGCCGGTATGTTAGACCTCGAGCAAAAGAAATTTTACCGGCTACCTTACCCTCCGAACCGGAACAAGTCAACGGCAAGCACTGACGTTAAGGCGGCAAGAATAGGTAAGGCGGTTTTACCAATCCGGGCACCTAGTAGTATGTCACAGTGTTAGTAACTGTAAGCCAATGCTCGCCTCTTACGAGTTACTTGGCAGGAAGGCAGATGGTCTATTCTGCAAAGGAGCCACCAACACGGGGATTGTCTTTTAATAAAAAAAAACATTAATTAACCTGATTATTTTCCAGTAATAATTAAAACCATTCCAGTAGCTCTACCACCGGGACAGCTGTTAAGTTAACAACCATTTTGATTAAAAACATAAAAATATTTTGACGTCGGATATTTATTAGGCTATTTCTCAATTTTGTTAGCAAACGGCTCTCGCAACATTTTAATCTAATGGGTACATTAAAGTCGACAAGTGTAATAAATTTAATATGTCGGCGATCTCCGGCGTCATCTCGTGTTCGTCTTGATCATAATAAAATGTTTTGTTGCTGAAGCCACATTCGGATAAATAAATACAATCGCCGAATACACTTATTGAGTTTTGGCGCCATCGGGAGAAAATATGGTGGAAGTTTTTTCATAATTAATGAATTTCGTGTTGATATTGAGTGAAATTAGTCAATTTTGGTGGCATTTTGTACAATTGTTCAGTGAAAGTGCACAAATGAAATAATCATGAAGAATTAGCGTATCGTGTATTTCCTCGTTGCCGCCAAATCTCCTTACATGAGCTTGAGTAATGAGGCCACCGCTTTACCCAAGAGCCTGACATGACTTACTGACGACTTATGACTGATGACTAATTATAATTGATCAAAATTGATATAAAATTGTATGCAAATTTATACTTGATGAATGGCAAAATACTAACGTGAAGGCCAAAACTTAAATAAAGAAAGAAAGGAGTTACTTATTGTATAAAACATGTTTTAATTTGCACTTGTGCTTTTCCATCGTACACTTTATTAAACTAATACCGTCTTATTAATAAGCATAGACAAATGAACCTGGTTTAACTTGGTATTATAGTCTTTATTTTATTTTATTAATTTTAAAGAAAGAAAAAATTTCGCCCCAGATAGGATCTGAACCTATAACCTTTCGTCTCAAGCCGACGAATGCTCTAACCAATTGAGCTACTGAGGATTCAAGTCCCGTGGCGAAATTTTTAATTCCTTTCTAACCCTTTAACGCGGGTAGTTATGTCCTATAGATACACAATTCTGAGTACCCACCAAATGAGTTCATCATTACAGATATAATTCACATTTTAGAATGGCCATAACTTTCGTTTCTCGCAACGTATTTTTATGTTAGCACTTGCCCTGTGCTTGGGATAATATTCTATTAATAATTTTAAAGAAAGAAAAAATTTCGCCCCAGACAAGATTTGAACCTGTAATCTTTCGTCTCAAGCCGACGAATGCTCTAACCAATTGAGCTACTGAGGATTCAAGTCCCGTGGCGAAATTTAATTCCTTATTTATTTTATTTTGTTAGAGACTAATATCAACTTAACTTTACGCTTGCTTTAGTCTAGTATATCTATTAATAAGACGATTTTTTTCCCTCATGTTGGTTCGGATTATTTTGCAGAATAGACCAACTGCCTTCCTGCCAGGCACCTCGTTAAAAGGCGAGCATAGGCTGACCGTCATCACCGTCACACCGTGACATCTGACCAGGTAGTAGAGTCTCGCAGCGACTCGCCCGGATTGGTACCACCGCCTTACCTATACTGTCCTAACGTCTAATACTTGCCGTTGACGTGTTCCAGTTTGGAGTGTAAGGTAGCCGGGAAAAATTGATTTTTCTCGAGGCTCAGCTTCTCGGCCTTAGGTTGGCAACGCACCATTACCACCATTCGTGGCTCTAGGCTACGTGAATTTCTTACCATCACGAAATGCGCCTGCTTGTTTGCCTTCCATTATTATAAAAAAAATACATAATTATAAAAATTACATGCTTAAGTCAACATTTTGCTTTTACAGTGTCATCAGTCTTTGAAACTAGATGTTAAAATAATAAAGTGATAAAAAATAAAATAAAATGATAATTGTATGGTAGAAGTCACATTTTTTTATTGTTTGATCTGATGGGTACATTAAAGTTGCTATGTGTAATCCTATTCATATTATAAATGCGAAAGTTTGTATGTATGGATGTATGGATGTTTGTTACTCTTTCACGCAAAAACTACAAAGCCGATTACGATGAAATTTGGTATGTAGGTAGCTGAAGACCCAGAATAACAAATAAGCTACTTTTTATCCCGGAGTTCCCGCGGGATTGGGACTTACGCGGGTGAAACCGCGGGGCGCAGCTAGTAAATTTAATAAGGCGGCGAGCTGTAAGCGATCTCGTATTCGTCTTGATCATAATAAAACATTTTGTTGCTGCGGTTTGCCACTTATTATAACAATAAATAAATAGAAATATTCTGACATGACATTACCATGGGAGTTAGAACTTTTAGACAGAACATACCTTTTCCAACATTTTTGTAGTATTGTGTCAAACACTGTCTAGTTGTTTATATAAGTAACTAGCTTTACGGTAAAACTTTTTCACCCGTTCAGTTGGCACGAGAAAAATTATAATGTTGCTTTATTAGTTTTCTAAGACTTCTACGAATAATTCAAAACCAAAATTAACCAAATCTTTCCAGTTGTTTGGAAGCCATACACGAATATACAGACAACATAAATTATTATAATTAAAGAAATTATTATATTAAAAGAATTATTATAGTAATAGAAGAAAAAAATAATAGTTACTCAAATTATTGATTTTTAGTTTTTTATTATTTGTATTTGTAAAGTAACTTTGAAACAATTATAAGAGCGAAAGAGAAATGCAAATAATCATAGTAAATCTGATGCAATTTTATTTATTTAAAATGTAATTCAATTTATTTTCTCTTTTTTTAATTTCAATCCAAAATATTTTAATGGACAAAACTGGCATACATGCTACCTGTACAAAAAACATTGAAAGCTTTGATATACACTTTGTATTCAAAAGCCTTCGTGTTCCTATTTTATGATATTTTTCTTTAATACTTTCTATGTATATAAAACTTTTTCAGGATTTCATATAATATTAGCTGACTACTGGCCACTTCGGCAGAATATGTGTTCCTACAAACTTTAATAAACCATTACAGTTGCTTGGGCGTTTTTGAGGAAAAGGGTATCCTGCGAGTGAATTTGAGTCTTTAAGGGCGTATCAAATATCATCCAGTTCAAGGGTGCCGTGAAAGCATAACAGACAGACAGATAGACTTTCGCAATTTTATTAACTAGTGGTCGCCCATTAGTCGAAATTAACCATAATAAATTTTAATATCTTGTTGATAAGAACACCATCTTGATTTTTCAACACCAACTACAAAAACTTTATGAATAGTTAGTACGCCATCTGTGATCTTTTATTGTCATCATTAATATATTTGTTTGTGTGTTTCAAATGTATGGTAGTGTGGGTAATGTTTTATTTATTGATTTAATGTACTTTATACGCATTATTATTGAAAAATATTAGAGTTCTGCTCTTCTCCTACACATAAACTATAAGTGTGCCAAATTTTATGCTCCTGCGTCCGCGCAATTTTCGTAAAAATGGATCCAAAGTTTTGACATCACGTATTAATAATATATAGATAGTGTGGTATATATAGGTGATGGTATTTCTCCATTACCGTCTGGAGACCGCAAAGTGTGCAAGTGTCGGTGTGGTCTTGCCGCAGGCAGCTTGACGGATCAATTACTTTATTGTACCCACCCGAGCACCGATCACGCCTCGTACCTCACGCCCCGTCATTCCATCTGCCCCTGGTCATATGGAAATTTTAGAAAGGAGCACTTTGTTTACTGTGTAACAAAACATGAGGAAGCGTTGGTTTATCTGTCGCTAGCATCGTGACTAATGCTCGGTTCCTATGTTCAATAAACGAGTCGTTACGTAGTTGCTTACGAAGAGTAGATTTTTGTACGAATAATACATAGTCTAACTACGGTCGTTCGTTATCGACTGAACTCGAAACATTTTGTGTAACTATGAGCAACGCTTTGTCACTTTAAAACAAACTACCAGTGGTTATACTAACGGGTTACGGTTCGTTGATTATAGGAGCCCAGCTTACAGGATGATCCGTGTTGTGAATGTAGGCGCTTTACCTGCAACGACGTCAGTGAAGGTCATTTTCCAGTGCTTCTTCAGGTATCGGTGAAAACAGGTTTACTATGAAGTTTGAGTTTTTAATGGTTGCAATTGTCAAAATTAGCGGGTAACTGAGAAAATGCTATATAAAATGTTAAGGTATTGTCCTATTTCAACTATAATATTAAATTCGAATATCAACTGCCATTTACATAAAATAAATATATTCTAATTTCCGCTAAACTCACAAAATGTTTTCTTTTATAAGAATCTTTTCCTGATAATAACGAACTGGCAAAACTGTCTTTGTTCCTTCATATTCAAATGCTTTTTCGTACAAACATACATACAGATTTATTTTAAAACATATAGACAAGTATATTACTCAACTGTATGTTAATTAGGTAATTGCTAAATAAACAGAAACAACTTCTCATATGAGCATTTGCTTTCATAACCACTATCTCTCTGATCTCACTGTTGCAAATTCGATCGGGGAGCGTAGCACCACAGACTTACATCATGGTACTTAAAAGTAGTTTTATTTTTATTTTTATGATATTGGAAAGCAAACAAGCAGATGGATTTCCTGATGGTAAGAAATTCACGCCGCCTAGAGACATCAAAGGTGGTAATGGTGCGTTGCCAACCGGAGGTCGGGATGTTAGGCCTCGAGCAAAAGTAAGTTTACCGGCTACCTTACCCTCCAAACCGGAACACGTCATGACGTTATGGTGGCAGGAATAGGTAAGGCGGTGATACCAATCCGGGTGAGTCGCTGCGAAACTCTACCACCTAGTCAGATGTCACGGTGTTAGTGACGGCAAGCCTATGCTCGCCTTTTACGAGCTGCCTGGTACAGGAAGGCAGATGGTCTATTCTACAAAGGAGCCCGGACCAACACGGGGGATTTACCGACTACCTTATTCTCCGAACCGAAACACGGCAACAGCAAGTGCTGAAGTTATGACGGCAGGAATAGGTAAAACGGTGGTACCAATCCGTGCGAGTCGTTGGAAATCTCTATCACTTAGTCAGATATCACTGTGTTAGTGACGGTAAGTCAATGCTTGCCTTTTACGAGTTGCCTGGCAGGAAGGCAGATGGTCTTTTCTGCAAATGAGCCCGGACCAGCACGGGGAAGTGGATTAAATTACTTTTAATTTCCTTTTATATTCCTTAACTGTATTTCCTTCAGTAAGTTTAATTACAACGCTACTAATGAGCAACAACTAATAATACAAAAGTAAAAAAGTAAAGTATCTTCACGCCTATATCCCTGAAGAGCTAGGCAGAGGCACAACCAGGGCACTCAAGACACCATGTCCCAATGTGATAGGTGGCAAGCCTATCGCCAACCGGGCACAAATCCAATCCCGAGCAACATTTTTTATAAGAAAATTGGAAAACCCAAATTTTCTTTTGTTGCCCGACCTGGAATTCGAATCTCAAGCAGTCAAGTCCAACACCTGAACCGCTTGACTACAGAGGCGATTAATACACGGATATAATAATTCAATTCTATTTTCGATTTTTATATTTGGGTTTTTTGTTCATGTGAACATATAATTATGTTTTGTGAATGTTTTATTAACAAATATGTTACAATTTGCCTGGGGGTGTATTTAGACCATGACCTTCACTTGGCCAGACGAAGATTGATGTCTGGCGATTGTAAACTAGTTTTTGTTGCAAATCAAATTCGATTTCATTTGAGTTTTTCATCATTTTTATATTAACAATAAGAAGAAAGGAAGCCAAACATGCAAACGGATTCTCTCACGGTAAGGATAGTACTAAAGCAGATAGACCTTTCTTCCTGATTCTAAATAAGTGCTCTATAAATTTTAAAGAAAGAAAAAAATTCTCTCCAGGCAAGATTTGAACCTGTAAACTTTCGTCTATAGCCGACGAATGCTCTAACCATTTGAGCTACTGATGATTCACGTCCCGTGACGACAATTTTAATTCCTTTCTTTTTTACAGTTAACGACTAAGCAATGTATGTAACGTAGTTCAGAGAAAAAAAATTATTTTTCTTTGATAAAAAATGTAAACACCAAAGCTATTAAAAATGGGAACTAGGAGTTTTGGAGCTATCAAGATAGAGAATGGATACAGATTTTTCATAAGTTTTGGATTTGCATGATAGGGAAAGGAAATATCTGACCCCCGTCTAGTACTTTCAATGGACTCACTAAAAAGAGGTCAGAAATTTCGTTTACTTACTGTGTGCATTGAGAAAAATATGGCAGTTTTGATGTTGTTTTGAAATATTTTGTTTACTTTAATTGCACAAGAAAGTATTCTTGAACAAATTAGTGTGTGTGTTAGTCCTGTGTTTGTCCGGGCTCCTTTACAGAATAGACCATCTGCTTCCTGCCAGGCAGCTCGTAAAAGGCAAGCATAGGCTTAATGTCACTAACACCGTGACATCTCACTACCGCCTTACCTATTCCTGCCGCCATAACGTCATGACTTGTTCCGGTTTGGAGAGTAAAGTAGTCGGTAATTTTTGCTCGAGGCCAAACATCCTTAGGTTGGCAACGCACCATTACCACCTTTAGTATCTCTAGGCGGTGTGAATTTCTTAGCATCAGAAAATCCGTCTGCTTGTTTGCCTTCCAGTATCATAAAAAAGTCGTGTATGTAAAAATACAACTTTGAACATTTGAGACAAGCGTGAATTCTTGGCCCATTTGTAGTCTAAGGGGGTAGATAATCGGCACTCGGCACTTCGTTATTTTATTTTTTAAATTTTTTAACCGTCACGCTGTTTCTGATCCAAACGAAATATGTTCTTCCATCAAGACGAATTCCCATTTAAACCATAATCGTCTTCGTTATCGACTTCCTGAGGATATTGCAGATGGCGGTCATGACCAGGGACTTATCAAACATGTGTTCTACGTGTATTGGATTGGGAATCAAAACAGGAATCGTCGGTAAACAGCACTACAGACCACTGGTTATTTTCCCAGAGAAAATGTATGCTAGCCCACTTTAGTCATCTTTCATGATTTTCTCAGCGTAGTGCTGGAGTAAAATGGGCAATAAACACCTAGATTTTCTATCTTCTATACATACATACATATCTTCACGCCAAGTGTCTTACTTACTCTTACTCGTAGGCAGAGAGTATCGAGTGCCAGACCTCACGATCCTGACAAATCTGTCTTGCTTCCTTCACATTCATTACCCTTTTCATACAAACACGCCGGTTTCGGAGACTCTTGACACCACCCTCGGATAATATCCGATTGATCTGATCGTGAAATGTCAGCCTTGGACCAACTTGAACCAACGGAGCATGCCCTTCCGCATTTTAACACCAACACTTTCTTTCAATCCCACTCTTTCTCGGATCTTACTGTTACGAATGCGGTCAGCGAGCGTTACACCACAGATTTTCCGTAGTGCTCTCATTTCGACCGCATTTATCCTACTTTCATGATCTTTCTGACGTACCCAACTCTCGCTTCCATACAATAACGTTGGGATAAGCACAGAATTATGCAAAGCGATTTTATTTATTATATTTCTATCTTCTGTTTCGACATTTATCATTAATAAATAAAGAAATATAAATTGACGTTTAGTATGAAAGAGTACAACTTTTCAAATAATTGTAATAACGGAATTTCACCAAGAACCAACGGTGAAAACTAAAAAAATTAAAAGATCAAGTGCAATGAAACCGACATCAATTCCAGCATTACATCATCTGAATATAAAAATACTACACATTTATGGAGCATGTCTCTAAAACCTTTTGTTGGATTTAACAATGTATTTCAATTAAAATAGGATAAACTGTAAAAATATAAAAAAATAGAATTGGTTAATCCAACATAATATAAATGTAAAAATATACAAACGAATTCAGAATATCCTTTTCTAGAAGTCGGTTTTGGTTAAAAATAGCTTTTGGTGAACTTCACCCAGACGAAGATTGATGTCTGGCCAATTATCTAAAAACTAGTTTTTTATCATTGCACAATCAATTTCGATTTCGTTTGACTTGAAGTAGGTTAATCTCTAAACCAGATTAGTCATTTACTTAATTAACATTTTTTAGTGATCCGGTTTTAGAGTAAACTATATCAAGTCTCGGGTTCAAATCCCACGACTCTCAAAAATATGTTTTTTCAGCATTTTTAAAGCATCTAGCGGTCCAAGTGTTGGACTTGACTTCATGAGGTCCCGGGCTCGAATCCCGGGTCACGCAACAAAAAGAAAATGTGGTATTTCCAACTTTATTATAAAAAATTTTGCTTGGGATTGGATACGTGCCCGGTTGGCGATAGGCTTGCCACCTATCACATTGTGGGACTTATAACTGTCCTCGGCAAGTAGTGGGTGCCCTGGTTGTGCCTCTGCCTACCCCTTCTTGGATATGGGCGTAAAGATACCATTTTAATAAATTTAACGTTGCTTGGGATTGGAAAAGTGCTTGCATGGCTATAGATTTTCTAGTTGTGGGACTAAGTACCTTCGGCTAATCGTGGGTGGCCTGGTTGTACATCTGCTAACCTCTTTGGAGGCACAAGCAAGAAAACGCTTACTTTATATTTTTTAATCCAAGCTTTAATAGATCAAAAACTATAAGTAGAATTATCATTCTACTTAAACTTACTTACTTAATTAAACTTACTTATCGCCTCTGTGGTCTATCGGTTCAGTTGTTGGACTTGATTGCACGAGGTCCCGGGTTCGAATCCCGGGTCGGGCAACAAAAAGAAAATTGGGTTTTTCTAATTTTCTAATAAAAAAACGTTGCTCGGGATATATCCTGTGCCCGGTTGTCGATGGGCTTGCCACCTGTCATATTGTGGGATTTAGTGTCTTCGGCTAGTCGTGGGTACCCTGGTTGTGCCTCTGCCTACCTCTTCGGGGATATGGGCGTGAAGATACTTTTTTTAAGAATTATCATTAAAGAAAAAAAAACGCAGCAGTTTAAAACCGCGCGAACGAAGCCGCGGGCAGTAGTTAATAAAGTCATTTCCAACTGCGTGTGGGCAACACCGGTACATAATATGTCATAATTTGGAAACAATTTTAATGTTCCGTTTCTCAAAAAAGACCTTCTGTCTACCCAACGTTAATACTGACACTTTCAGCTTTTTGTAACCTTATTTTTGTATTGTTAAATTTAAAACGCCCGTCATACAAAACACAGATGTTAATAATTTAAGTAATTTTTAGGATCCCGTACAAGAAAAAATTAACAGGAGGGTTCCTGTTGCTATTAAGTACAAGATTATTAATAGTACATAATTCAATTAAGAACTTTTTTTTCAAAAAATGTACTGGTCTTCCATCCTAAAAGTCCATTCATAAGCTACAAAAAATTACTTCATTTACATAATTAAAGAATAACAGTGAACAAGTACACGACTCTACTTAAGGTAATAGAAAACCGTCGTCTATAGACACCATAGACGTTATAGGTGTGTCGCAATACACACCTATAATGTCTATGGTGTTATAGGTGTGTATTGCGATCCTGGCATATTGCTACACAGCACCAACAGTCTTGATGGTAACATAACTTCTTACAAACTGCCATTCCCGCCTTCTTTCTTCTTCTTTCAATCTTTTACGACAACCTTAGATGATACTGTAGAGTGGAATTGCTTCGATGAAATGTAATAAAAAAAATGTAAAATGTACTTTACACTACAAATGTAGAGCACATTTGTGTAAAAGCAAAACTTTTCCAAAGTACAGAGCACAGTTGTTAAAAATAGAATAACCCTTGCCAGCCGCTGGGTAAAAAAAAATCATAGCCCAGTTTAAAATTGTCACAGATTGTATCAACTTCGTCACCAATAAAATGAGAAACCGATCCCTTTAATCTTTTTTGTTCTCAATGACTAACCCGCGATATTAAAATGCTATTAGTACAGACGGACGTGCGATATATCATTCGAGGGCGGTGATTTTATCACATCTAAATGCGGACAAGAATTTCGATGTCTCTATTTTTTTCGTGCGGTTTTTGCGAGGCCGAAAACAATGTCGGACTGGTATTAACAGGTCAGACGGTTGTATTAATGCCAAATGAATTCGAATGAAATGTCTGATGATTGTTTATGTCCGAGCAGCTATCCTCTCACGGTTAGGCCAGAATAGACCCCCCTGACAGTACTCTCTAGGTGGTAGATGCGAATATTATGTACAGTTTTAATTTATATTACAAACTTGTAGCAGAAGCTGGGTAATTAAAAAGTTATAGGGTAGTAAATGTTACTGTGATGTGTAATTAATTTAAAATTTGCTTTTTATGATGTGGTTCTCTAAGTTTTTATGTTGCTGGCTATGTTGTCAGTGATAACTTAGTATTAATATACTTCTCCGTACTATGTATATCCCTATAATTATGTTTAGAAAAAAATATACTTGTAAAAAGCCTTTCTATCAAAATGTAAAAACTTTGAAAAAAAAAACTTGTTTTTTGTTTTCGTCGCCGAGTCTTAAGACCAAAAATATTGTCAAGGGGCAATATTTTTTGGTCTTAAGACTATGGGCTTGACAGACGAAAGAGGTAGGAGGTACGTTCAAAACCACAAATGGCCGGGAATAAAAAATAAGAAAAACTATATTAATTTAAATTTTAAGTTAATACAGAAATGTATGAAATACTGACATACTTTTTTTATGAGTAGCTATTGTTTGAGTAACCAGACTTAGTTTAACAACGTATACTTCCCTGTATGAAATACACGTTTCTGTAGACTTTCATGATATAATATTTTTTATATTTTCTTCATGTAATAATATTCAAACATGGTAAGGAAAAACATTCGGAGATAATGTTTGATATTACGACACTAGGAAACTGACCATCAAAATATTTTTTACTGCCAATAAACAAACGAACTGTTAATTTATTTAATAATTATCTAAAATATTCCAATAATTAAGATTAAGTGATAATTTTTAAAGCCTTCGTACATTGGAATACCAATTTTTAAAACGCTAATCGTCACAAAAATAAGAATATGAAATAATTATTATTTACAATGGTTTGAAATACTTAACACTAAAATAACAAAATGTAAAATAATCACTATTTGTGTAAATTAATTTATTTGATATTTTCCATCGTCGGCGCTTGGTAAAACTTCCAAATATTCACATTTTTAAACAAAGAAGCACTTGTACTGTTTTATGTATCACTTATAATTTATTATTGTGTAAAAACCTATCGTTTTCGCTTATACAGCATCATCAGGGCTAAAAAAACTAACCCTTTTTATAGTTAAGGGTTAAGGGTAAAACATTACATGTGTTTCTTTGTTTAAAAATATGAATATGTGTAAATTAAAACGCCAAATCATATTTAACTTAATAATTGTCCCAAGTGTTCACAATAAAGGACAGGATACAGTGTTAATTTAGACGTCTTCAAACGGTGGGATACCGTCCATTCAAGACCTTTCTTTTAATTATCCTCTTAATTCCCGTTGCAATACCAAACAGAAGAAAATAATTTAGGGCCACGAAAAAATGCCTGGAATGTATTCTAACAGAAGTGTGTCTAATTGGGGGTGACAATTGATTACCTATTTTTATGGCCTCTTATGTAAGTTTCCTAGACAATATGAAACAGAGCTAAAGAAACTGGAAGCGTCTGGGTCATACCGTGAAATTGGAAACAAGTATTGTTGTATATCATTGTTTGAGTTTGATTTTGTGTACTATTGAAAATTATCATTAATAAAATTATGTTAGTTATTTGTCTTTTTCGAATTTAAATGTATTATTGTGGTTTTATGTAAGAATTTTATTTGTGAAGGTTGAATAATTTAATGATTTGTTTATGAATTAACGTTTTTGTTATTCATTATTTTGAGATCATTTTTTAAATTTAATAATTCTATTTCATTTTCTATTTGTTAATTCTATATAACATAAACAATGTACTCAAAAACCTAGTTATTTAATATTGTAAAGAGGAAATGTTTGAGTTTTTATTGGTTTGAAATGAATAGGGTCCGAAACTACTTGACGGATTTAAAAAATTATTTCACCTTTACAATGCTACGTTATTCCTGAGTAACATAGGCTTTGTTTCATCAAAATCGGTGAAGAAGAAGCCAAGTTACGCTGGTGAAGCTGCGTGAAACTGCTAGTATTTAATAAATATATGAAATAAAACTACTGAAATACTTTTGGTACATGGTAGAGTATCTGAAAGAAAGTAAAGCAACATTAACATGTTTTTAATGATATGGGAAGGCATATAAGCAGACGGATTTCCTGATTGTGAGAAATTCACGGCGCCTAGAGAACCAAAGGTGATATAATGGTAGGTATATGGTATAAACCAAAGTATTGCGTTGCCAACCTGAGCCCGATATGCCAGGCCTTGAGCAAAAGTAAGTTTACCGGCTACTTTTTCATCGAACTGAAACAAGTCAACGCCAAGCACTGATGTTATGGCGGCAGGAATATGGCGTTATTGAAACTTAAAATAAATTTACTCCAATAAAGTTACTGTAAACATAGTCTAGTAGTCTTCAAATATTCATAGTTATTGCATTCTTTGTGTTTGAAGTAGTCCGGTGTTTACTACATCATCTTCATCATCATTATCCTCAGTCGGTGGACGTCCACTGCTGGACATAGGCCTCCCCCAAAGTACACCACAAGTCACGGTCACCAGCCGCTTATAACCAGCGACTCCCCGCGACTTTGACCAGATCATTAGTCCACCGGGTGGGAGGTCGTCCAACAATACGTCCTCCGGAGCTACATAAGGGTGACTAACCGGGTTCGTCAACTCGAAGTTGGTTTTTTAAATTTTCTAGTAAAAACGTCGTTGCTAGGGATTTATAAAGCGTTTTGTTCGCGATAGGTTTCGCACCTACCACCATGTGGGACTTTGTAGCTTCTGCTAGTCGCTGGTAGCATTGTACTTTTATCCCTCCTTGGAGATACGGGCTTGCAGATCCTTTTTTATAATAACCAAGTCGCATACTACCAAGAAAAACACCCGTAATAAAACATCTCACTGCTAAATCCAAAAAAATGTAGACAAAAGTCGAACAGCTTTCACAACCCTCGGTTATCTCAGACGGAAACGCAAATATAGCTCGTCTAAAACAATACTCGACTTTACAAATAAGTTCTATAAGAATGGACTCAGAATCTATTCTTAAAGTTGAAAATTGTACCTTTTGAAAAGGGTTTAGGGTCGCGTTTGAGTGTGAGCTGGAAAAATCGAGCAGCGGATAAGGGGCGAAACACACATCCGCGTAGCGGCGCCGCAGCGCTAGAATCGGCAGTAGCATCACTGCCGATTGTAGCG
>NJDD01003703.1:204927-216595 GCA_002245505.1 Calephelis nemesis | reverse complement strand
GATCCACTACTTATTAATTTTAAACAAAGTAATATATTTGTAATAACAATTTTTAGGGTTGGCTGGAAGAAATATGTAGACCTAGAGATAAGCCCACCTTTTGTGCATTTCTGTTTATCACTATCCATGTTTTATGTCAAATTGAAAAAAAATAAAATAAAATAAAAAAATAAACAAATAAGCAAAAAGTTTCTGACGATGGTCATAGCAGAGACACGTCTAGGATGCCGCAACGGCGCAACGCAAACTGACGATTACAGCGGCGCGACACTTCATCGCGGTTCTGTGCTTTGGCCCTAAGTCTGTACTTGCTCATTGTATCTTTATTGCTCGAAGTAAGCGTAAATATTAAATTTTATTATGTTTACAGATAGGTGCGGCTATCTATTGACGCCAGTGTGGTCGCCTCCCAGAGAGATTGATTTGAAAAAAGCCTTCCGCCCCTTACGTTTTATGAGGATGACAACTATATTAGTAGCTGGTTCCATTAGAATTGTTAGGAGAACGCTAAATTCGACACTTACAGAAGCCTTGATGATTTATCTATGACGGAGCAAATTTATGAATTATACTTTAATAAAGATGGCGGCCGGTAATGAAAATATACGATGTCATCTTGCTCTAATCCATTTGTTATTTCATGCATGGATGATGCTCACAATCGAGTGGAGCAGGTTTATTAAAGGAGATTTATTACTTCTCCTGGGATTGTTATAATTTGGGAACGTTTTTCGTCATTAAACTGGAATACGATTTGGATTGTAGTCCTCCAATTGTTAATGAATATTTCGGGAACGCGTTCGGTCATTAAATTGGAAAAAGATTTTGATTTTAATTCTGTGATAATTAAACTTCAACTTTTTTATATTATTGAATTGGAACATTTTTACCATTTTTTATGCTAAAAATCTTAACGTACATATTTTGAATCACAAGACTTAAATCGCAAAATATTTAAATTCGAAGAAAATGTAAAACATTAATAACATATTTGTAAAATAAAGAACTAGCTGCGACTCGCGGTTTCACCCGCGTAAGTCCCAATCCGGGATAAAAAGTAGCCTATATGTTATTCTGGGTCTTCAGCTACCTACATACCAAATTTCATCGTAATCGGCTTTGTAGTTTTTGCGTGAAAGAGTTACAAACATCCATACATCCATACATACAAACTTTCGCATTTATAATATTAATAGGATAAATAATAAATAAATAAATATCCCTAAAAAAGTCACACAATTTGAAACTAACCCCAAAGTAAGCAAATTATGTGCTTGTGTTAAGGGTGTCAACGATTATTATACACAGTAATACTGAAATAAATATCAGAATAAATTTAATAAACACCCAGACACGGAAATGCAGACTTCTAAATTTTCATCACACAAATGCCTGTCCGCATCGGGAATCGAACTCGAGCCGAGTTGGTCCATGTAGTTGAGCATGTAAGCTAGCCACTCGACCAACGAGGCGGACAAAAGAAAGACATACTTATATTAGGGAGCCGTCTAAAAATATTACGTATTTTTGCCAAGTTTGAGAAAAGGAAAATGTGATTAATATGTACGATTTCGATGTTTTTTTTATTGATATAATTCGATTTCTCCTTCATTTCTGAAGAAAATTTATTTATTTTTAACTTGAAGGGGTGGTCCTGTTGCTACAAGGTATTTATGTGATTCGAACGAAATCGTGCTTAAATTTTTCATATAGATATTAATAATCACGAAGCTGTACGAGCATATTTCCCACTAATGTCACAACGATAATATATAATTAAATATGCATTATAAGCAATATTATCGTCTCTGTGGTCAAGCGGTTCAGCGTAGGACTTAGAGGTCCTAGGTTCGATTTCCGGGTCAGGCAACAAAAAATTTAGAAAAAAGATATTTTCAAGTTTCTAATAAACTTAACATTGCCCGGGATTGGTTATTGCCCGGTTGGCATTAGACCTATCACATTGTGGGGCTTAGTGTCTTCGGCTAGTTGTGGGTGCCTTGGTTGTGTCCATGGCGCCGGCAGCAGGGTGCAAGGGGGTGCATTTGCACACCCCGTCCGGAAAGAAATTACATAGGAAAATGATATATTTCTTTTTACCTGAACCAGTCAGCGGGAGAGTAATGCTTTTTGAGTGTATAACATATGTATCTATGTACTTTCGTGTTCTTATGTATTATTCATAATATCAGTCTTAGCTTTTATATTTTATATTGGCTAATGGTATTTATCGAGGGAGATGCACCTCCCTAAAAAAATGTGTGCGTGTACTAGCGTACACTAGTAAGAAGTGAAGAAGTGAAACTTCTTTATGACGTAATTGTTCAAAAAATAATTGACTATATGCAACTTTACAGAAATTGGTTAACCAAAGTTTATTGCCAATCCCTACTCCGCTGTAGAAAGTATACTTCGAATCACGCGTGGTAGGGATAAGAACAAAGATGGCGCGTAACGGAAAAATGTGACGCGTAACGAAAAAATGTTACACTAAATTTTTTTCCAACCCCGATAAAGAAGTTTCACTTCAATAATCCTGGTGGCGCCCATAGTTGTGCCTCTGTCCACCCCTTCGGCGATCTAATGATGCTACTGCTTTACCTAAGATCCGGGCGAGACTTACTGCTTTACCTAAGACCCAAACGTAACTGATTATGGTAACTTACGACTTGTTTTAAGCAGTTTAAGGCCGGTTGTGCAAAATCGGATAATAGGATCGATGCAAACTACACTTGACGAATGGCATCTGCCATACCGGACCCAAAAAAATGTTGTGAAGAAGTTTCATGTAAGACTTTACACAAGACATACTTAATATGTCATCACGTCATGCCAACTGTTATGGTTAATTAATTGTTCGTGATCTCATTTTAAGTTTGTTTAGGTACTTATCCGCCTTGGAATCTGACAACACTATTGCTTACTGGAATTATTTAGTAATCAATCAGATTTTTCCCCCATGTTGGTTCGGGCTCCTTTGCAGAATAGACCATCTGCCTTCCTGCCAGACAGCTCGTAAAAGGCGAGCATAGGCTCACCGTCACTAACACCGTGACATCTTCTAATATCATAGAAAATGAAAACTATCAGAGAATATGGAGTACCAAGCGAGCGAAGTTCGCAGAAACGACTATAGTTATATTGTATAAAAATTTCCTTAATATTTATTACCTTTCCAGATATTTCAATGAATTTTTTTATTCAATTTTAAATTTATTCCAAACACAAAGAAAGCGCTAAAATTAAAATATGTCTCGGAGCAAAAACATGGCACGAGACACACTTAACATGTGTTTGTCATATGACGGTATCAACTACTGTGGCTAAGTGAATATCGGTGTTCGTGACCCCATTCAGCAGATGTCTCCATATCCCCCTTCTAACAAAATTGGATTCTGTACCGTCTTACCGGTTCTTTGGCGCCCACGTTTTTTTTTATTTTTTTTAATGTTAAAATTTCTAGACAAATCGCAAGTTTATTTTAATTATATTATATATAAATATATAGATTATAATATGTGGTCTAGCTTGCAGTGTTGGAATTGACTTGAATTTATGAGGTCTCAAGTTCAATCTTTAGTTGAGGCAACAAAAGGAAGTTGCGTTTTTTCGATTTTCAAATAAAAACGGTGTTGCCCAGAATTAAATTTGTGGGCGGTGATAGGTTATATATAGGTCGGCCACCTATCTCATTGTGGGACTTAGTATCTTCGCCTAGTCGTGAGTTCCCCGGTTGTGCCTCTGCCTACCACTTCGGGGATTGGCGTGTAAATATTATCTTATCCTTTGTGTAGTTATATAACGTTTATAAGTATTTATGGAGATAGAATGCTGAAAAGTGAAATAGGTTTTTTTTATCTAAATAGGTTATTGCCGTAAAGAAAATATAAAACTTCAAAATTTAAAATAAACGGAGATACAAGATTATAAACACTAATTATGTAAGAGTCGTGCTAATCACCTGAGACTGTCTTATACCTCTTTTTTAGTTATGAGACTACCTTATAAACTAGAATACTATACATATCAAGTCCTTGCGTAACGGCTGCTCAATGACAGTACACTGTATCCATACATACAATGTTTTATAGTAACACTAACGAACAAATTAACGTCAAAATAAAAAAAGTGAAATATAACTCGTACAGTTAAAAAATGGAATTAAAATTAGCTGATAAATATTTCGGTGTACCGACAGTGGTGATGATTCTGCTGTTCATTAACAAAATTTTTTTTAGACGCATGCTATCTTTTTCAAATGAAACAAAACAAAAGAGATGCAATATTTTACACGTATCCGATTTGTCCGGACATGTCAAATTGTGACGCTTTTAATTAACGTTTTTCGAGTGATACATTAAACGTCTGTAAAAATATCGTATACAGACTAATCTGACAGCAATAAAAGCATTCGGTCTCTTTCTATTACTTTTGCTGAAAGAAGGTAGCGGTAACTTAACATTAGTTTCGTGTATATATGTACTTAGCGTTGCTTTTTGTAGAAAATTGGAGAATTACATTATTTCATCCGATCCGGTACTAAATTTTAGAATAATGTCAACGTATCACAAGAATTCTGTTAGGAATTAGTGAAATAAAACATTTTATTATTATTTTTTGTTGTTATTTTAATCAGTAGTGAGGCTAGCTAGCAAAGTCAGAATATTAATGTTTTAGTTAAAATAAACCAAGCTAATATTGAAAACACCGTAGTTTACTCATCTATCATATATTTACGGTTAAATCCAAGACTGAGAAATTATTGCCTGCAAATAGATAAAACCATTAGACGAATTCGGACTGGGAATTTTTATTCTTAACGCACAAATATTTACTTATACGAAAACTTATCAACGTAAAGCAGTTTGCAAAAGCTTGTAAGACAGCTTACAGATATAAATAAACCTAGACTAAAGTACGCCAAGATTAAAGACGGTATAAGATTACAATTTTTGAAACTTATAACATTTATAATAAAGAATGTAGTACCAATTTGTACCTTGGAATTAAAGTATTCCTAACAACTCTTCTCTTCTGTACAAACTGGTATCATAGACTTCTTCTAGACTTTTTAGGGATGTTATTCGACCTCTGTATATTTTTCAATTAAAATCGACGCTTATGGCAAAATATAATGTATACCTACGGAACACTGATTACTTAATTTTATTATAATTGTCAAAAGTAACCTAAACTAAAGTATTTGTATGAATATAGGTAAGTATGTACTACTGATTGTGGAGAAAGCTAGGCATCGTGGAATTGGTAATCGGTACACTCTACATACTTTACAGGGGGCTTTTTACGAAATACGTATGCATATAAGTATGTTTATTGGTATGATTGTCAGTAATTATAACATCTGGGTTGGTTCAGTTTCTTTTAAGTGATAGTCACTGGTTAAAGTGTACATCAAAGAGCTGTCAAATGACGTGTTTTATATTTGCTATCTCCAGTGATCAACAGAAATATAATACACAAAAAAATGTTAGTACAATTGACGAACTTAATGCTAAATGCATTCTCTCCCAGTCAACCTTTAGTCTAACAGAGATCAAATACCAAATAAACAAAAACAGAGAGTAAAACAAATAAATTTGAATTTGAATGAAATTACCTCATACAAGCACACTTACACAATACCGTAATAAATAAAATAATTCAGTAACATATAACTACATAGAATACTATCTAAATTATGAATATATATATATATAACTTTACCCAGTGATTGTCACTAAAAAGATACCGAATAGACCCGCGGGCATAGCCACTGGTCCGAAAAATTTACTAAAAAAATAAAACTGTCATAAATCGTGAATTCATCTCTGTCAAGAACACATGCACGCGTTGATGTCTTTTCAATGAAACGCTCTTTCCGACATAGTAAATGTGTATTCTGTGATGACTAATGCTATCTTATTTATCCCGTTTCATAAAATGTATTCAAATTTTATATTATTCGAATAAAACATATTTTTTCTAATGATACAAAACCTAAAAACTGAATAATAAATATGTAAAAACTTAGGTTAACTAGTTTGGCTCTGAGTTGAGTCTCTTTCTACAATTCTATAATTATATCGATACATGTTATAGTTTCTTATACATTAATATGTATTGTGTTCTTTCAATGCTATTCAAATAAGTATATGGAATCACTACATAGTACAAAACAAAGTCAATTCCTCTGACCCTATGTAAAAATGCTTAAATCTTTAAAACTACGCAACGAATTTTGATGCGGTTTATTTATAGATAAAGTGATTAAAAAGGAAGGTTCATATGTATATATATATATTTAAACACGTTCAAAGCCGAGGCGAGCCGCTTATTGATCAATAAAATTAATACTTGAGATTTTTAAAATCTTTTATTTGTGTATATTTTCTTAACATTTTTCGTTAAAGTTCAAATCACATTTATATTACTATATTTTTTTGTGTTACAAAATAGTAACAAATTGAAATAAATTATGAAAACAATAATTGTTAAACTGTTTGTTGTAAAACTTAAAATTTATTCAAATAATTTCAAGAGAGATATGGTCAGTATCCATGGAGTAAGCACCACGTGGTCCGTAATACTGACGCAGAAGGCTCGAATCCCCCTCTCTGATTGGCCGACGCTGCCCCACCCACTGGCGCACGCGCATGATTCAGCCGCGCGCGTCCCAATACTAAATTAATATTGACAGCAGATATGAAATCCATATCTTAAAAAAATTGAAATATATTTTATATTACTAAAGCTAAGTTTGAAATCGTATTTGTATCATGAATTAGTATTTGTTATTAATATTTTTTTCTATTTCATTTTGGTATAAGTTGTAAATTTAAGAAAAATAATAACAAGTTTTAACTTACAAATGTAGTTTATCGTGTTATTTTTTTTTTTTTATATTTGTAATTTGGGTCATTTATTTATGTTAAATCAGAATAAATCGCAAATAATAAGGATACAAAATAATGAATTTTATTATGCAAGATAAAGTTTATAAACAAAATTTTTATAAAATGTTGTTTGTCATTTTAATGTTATTAATATAACGATTTGTAAAATTGAATATAATACTTAATTTAAGCTGTTACTTAAGTTAATGATATGTTGTTAATATGTTTAGGAGTGACCATCCATTGGCCTATTATGTAACAATCATCGAAACATGACAAAGATGCGTTAAAAAAACAGAAGTGCAAGACCAATCGGGCGGTGTGTCTGATAAGGCCTCCCCCCAAAAGGCGACTCCGCCTTGGCGCGCTCACCGGCCGCTCGTCAGCAGTCAGACCGTACCGTGCTCCGATCGACCGCGCTCATGTAAAATCACGCGGGGACCGCCCATCGAAGAATGAAGTGTTTGTGCCTATTTGTGCTATTTCTGTGTTTAAGGTGCGATGCTGTTGGCCATAAGCCGCGAAGAGGACGCGGCAGTATGTGGTGGTAAGTCAACTTGACGCATGACACGTGTTTGACAAGAGTGACATATGTGACACAATGTCTTTGATAAATTTAAACAGTGTATTATAGTTATAATGTATACGTAGTACGTAATTGAGTACAAGTAGCTTGACAGAATAAATAACGAATAAAATCTAAGTAGTTGCATAAAAAAAGATATTTGATTACAGCTTTTTGTTTATGTCAAGAATAAAAAGTTATAGACAAAGTACACGAATTGTGTCGCTATATTAGTGCTATGTAACTTATAGATCTTTATCTATAAGTTACATAGCACTAATATAGCGACACAATTCGTGTAATGTCAAAACTTACTAGTATATGTAGTATATGTTATAATTTTATTTAAGATTACAATTTTTAATCTACATCAATGAGTAGACTAACTTATAATACGTACACACATACAAGACGTATCATACGTATAGTTTATGTAACTAATGTATAAAGAAATGTCAAAACTTACTAGTATATGTAGTTGCTATAATTGTATTAAAGATTACAATTTTTAATCTACATAAATGAGTAGCTTACCTTATAATACGTACACGTAAGACGTAAGTTTATGATCACATTCTTGTTGCATAGTTTGACCAGATGCTAAGATTTACATCACCAATAAAAAGAGAAGTGATGATTAGCGAATCATTAAAAAGCACGTAAACATGTTCGCGCGGGAACGATAATGATGTACTAAAAGCAGTGTCTTTAAATCCCGTGTTTTATGAACAGTTTGAGATATTAAGATGCAAATACAGACATTTATGTGTTAAAATACATTCCCATAAAAGTCAAAATGTATTGTTTATATTTTAATATGTTTTGTTAATCTGTAAAAATAAATAATGAGTAAGCTAGATCATTAATAATGAAAAAATAATAAATGCCACTAAAATGAGCTTAGATTCTCCAACATTATTATATTGTTGAATATATGCAAATTGTAATAATAAATTAAATACTTATGTTATCTTTTATATCTGTGATATAAAAAATGGATAAACCGATACCCTGTTTATTTTACTTTATCTTTATACCTAATTAATAGTGACAAAAACTTTCATGTTTTGAACTTGTACCTATCTATTAAAATATTGACAGTTATTGAGACATCAATACAAATTGAAAATAAAACATATATAAAAAACATTTTTTAAAACTGTTTTTAGTTGAAACGTTTACATTTTATTATAATAATTGTTAATTTAATTAGTTAATTAAAATAAATGTATAATAATGATAAAGTTCAATTATAAAATAATTGATAAAAATACGAATTAAGTAATACATGACTATTAATTTAAAAGTAAAAATATAATATACGCGATACGAGGTAACTTAATTTGTACAGTAGGTAACTTACATCCGTAAATGTTCTTTATATTTTCAATTTTGTGTTATTACTTATAATAAAAATCAATGCATACCTAAATCTAAAACTAAGTGAGTGTTATCTATAGAAATACATTTGTAAATTATGTTATGTATATCTAAAGATATTAATTTAATAAAAAGTAATAAAATATGTGATGAACAATAAAATTCTACTTTTTCTAACTTGGTTACAATTTGAATAAGATATACAAACAAAAACCAAATCCAAGTTGACTGACGGCAGTCACTTTTATATTTGCATTCACTATCATCTGGCTTCTGGTATGCTACTGGTATAATCCTCGCACTACAGAGTTTAAAATCTAACAGAATTTTACTGGTTCCTTAAATAAATATCTGCAAATTAAACTATTTAAACTTTAAACATTAAATTTGTAACATTTAAAAAAGTTATGCCTGCATGGATCATATTGCAAAAAAACTATTTTTTTAATCTTATTAGCTAAAATTTTATATATATTTGTAATGTAGTTTTTTCGCAACTTTTACCTATACAGTTTACTGATTACTAAGAACCCTGTTTGCTTTTTAGTTGAGCCGTTAGATGAAAAAGTATTAAAGTCATCAAAAAACAAATATATTTTATTATCACTAGTTCAGTAACTATATTAAAGTTTTAATCGTAGACTACGCAAACGCTAACAATGAGCAAAGTGTCTCGAAAATCCTAAACGAATAATTTACCTACTTATATCTACTTACTGACTTACTTTACTTTACCTTTACTTAGATTGTTATTAACGGGATAAAGTACCATAATTAACGGAAACATATTCTATTCAAAGTTGTTTTCAGTTCAAATATAGTCGAGTGATTAACATATATCACTTAACTGGTCTAAGAATTCAGTCCCTTGCATATGACATAAGGGTAAAAAAACTAAGCGAAAGTCAAAGCAAATGAGTTTTTTTTTATAACATTGGAAGGCAAACAAGCAGACGGATTTCCTGATGGTAAGAAATTCACGCCGCCTAGAGACACCAATGGTGGTAATGGTGCGTTGCCAACCAGAGGACGGGATGTTAGGCCTCGAGCAAAAGTAAGTTAACCGGCTACCTTACCCTCCGAACCGGAACACGTCATGACGTTATGGCTATAGGAATAGGTAAGGCGGTGGTACCAATCCGGATGAGTCGCCGCGAAACTCTACCACCTAGTAGGATGTCACGGTGCTAGTGACGGTAAGCCTATGCTCGCCTTTTACGAGCTGCCTGGCACAGGAAGGCAGTTGGTCTATTCTACAAAGGAACCCGAACCAACACGGGGAAAAGTTTGATTGAGTCAAGAAAAAAAATCGTTTTTTTTAATATTACTTGTAGCCACTTTACTCATAATTTCTTACATGCTATGTTTTTATCTCTGTTATAATATTAACTAAATTCTAAAAGAAATATATTCAGAAATTATTAAGTAATCTAAATTCTGTGTTTGTTAGATTAAATCAATGAATGTGACAGCTCAACCGTTCAAGAGTTGTATTTTATAACAAAATATAAAGAAATAAATAACTTTAAATCCATCGGGTTCTTAAAATTTTAGTTTGTGATTGTGACGAAATGTTTTAGTGTGTCGATTTTTTTTTTTTTTTTAGTTTAAGCACAATACTTTTTTGTTTTATTGAATTAATAATTTTTAATGTCACCTTTTAAAAATGTACTTCATTGATTCTGCGGAACTTTACAAGAATATAAAAAAGAAAGAGGAAACGGAAGAAAAATTTAATGCACTAAAAATTCAATACATACAATACAATAGTAAACAATTTATAGATATAACGCATCGAAAAAGATACAGACGTTAGGTACCTCTCAAAGCTTCTATATTTTAAGAATATTCGATAGGTATTCGAAGTGTAAGACTCAGTTTTTAAATATTTTTTTAAAATGCCTCTATTTACTTTTTTATATTTTTTATAACATTAACTAAATCTTTAAAAAGTGTGTAAGTATATATATTTGTACCCATTATCATCTCACGTTTTTGAGAAAAAATCCATCATATATAGTTGTATAAACTTATCTTTGTTACAGCAATGTAAGAATTAAACAAACTAAATATTTATTTCTAAAAGCAAATATAACAAAAATTGGTTTTAAATACATAAGCCAATTTTTTTATTTATTTAAAATCATGATAAGCGAAACTTACCAAAATAAATCTCAGATATGTAAGTGTAATATCACTTTCACTAACATACAACGGACTTGTGTTACTAGGTTAAGTTTTGTAGACTGTTTCGGCTATAATAATAATCACAATCTGCCTTCGAGGCACCAATTAGCTCGACTGTGTCTATAAATCTATCAACATAGTCTGGGCTGAGGTTTCTTTGTAGTTAAATATTCCTCAACATACAACTAAGTAAAGTTTAGTAACAAATAAAACCTATGATATAAAAATGAATTGCTAAATATGTTGGTAAGCGCATAACTTCCGAGCTGCTGAACCGATTTGGATAATTATTTCTTTGTTGTGTTAGTTATTGTCAGTAGGTTTTTTGAAGACAAAAACCGTGAAAATTGCAGAAGAAATGGGAAAACAACACTTTATTTTTCCCATCCAAACTGAATGAGTGGAACGGAGTTCGCTGGGACAGCTAGTAATCAATATTTTTTTCTTTAACTTCACTACATAGTATAAAACAAAGTCGCTTCCTCTGTCCCTATGTCCCTTTGTGCGCTTAAATCTTTACAACTACGAAACGGGTTTTGATGCGGTTTTTTTAATATATAAAGTGATTCAAGAGGTAGGTTTATATGTACATTTTATAACCGAGCGAAGCCGGGGCGGGCCGCTAGTTGTATATAAAATTAAA
>NJDD01003703.1:158044-192876 GCA_002245505.1 Calephelis nemesis | reverse complement strand
TGTTTGTGTTTTCCAAAAGGCTTGGGACTAAAAATATTATTTATTTCTTCTGTGGTCTGGCGGTTCAGGTGTTGGACTTGACTGCGTGACGTCCCGGGTTCGAATCCCGGGTCGGGCAACAAAAGACAATTTGGGTTTTCCAAATTTTCTAACAAAAAAAAATGTTGCTCGGGATTGGATATGTGCCTGGTTGGCGATAGGCTTGCCACCTATCACATTGTAGAAATTAGTTTCCGGCTAGTAGTGGGTGCCCTGGTTGTGCCCCTACCTACATTTTCGGGGATATGGACGTGAAGATATTTTTTTTATTGTTTATTGAAAATATAAACAAATTTGTAAACAAACTGTTTTTCCACAGGGGCATAGCAAAAGCGGGTGAACCAAACAGCCTATCCGCGATGTCTCCGGGTGTTTTATACATGGACCCAGCGATACACGCGACATTAAGAAGAAAACAGAGACGACTGGCACGAGAGAACCCTGGAGTTTTAGCAGCGGTGGCAAAAGGGGCCAGCATGGCGGTGCTTGAATGCCAACACCAGTTTAAAGACAGACGGTGGAACTGTTCCACTAAGAATTTTTTAAGGGGGAAGAATATGTTTGGCAAGATTGTAGATAGAGGTAAGAACTTTTTAATAACTACTCATGTAATAATATGTGTTATAAATCTGTAGTATGTCATATACTAATAAATTTGTAGAAGGATCAATTCTGTACATTGAAAAAAAATATGTATAAATTAAGAATTTTTGTCTGTCTGTGTGTATGTTCAGGCATCACGTGAAAACTCACGGTTCGATTTCGATGAAACTTGGTATAATTATACCTTATTATCCTGGGCATAAAATGGGATACTTTTTATCCTGGAAAAAAAATTTTCAGTTTTATCATGCAAAGACCGACATCCGCGCAGATGGAGTCTCGGGCGAAAGCTAGTCTTTGATATAATTATAATTCAAGCTATAAAAATAGAAATATGTTTCTTATCCAAAGATGGATTTAGTTGAAAAATCTATTTATAGTGTACAATATTAGTTTTAGTTACTTATGAGAAATAGTAAATAAAATGTTAAACTAATTTCCATTACATAATCTAATTCATATAATCTATTCTACAGCTAGTAGGTACTTAGGTGACGCAATTACGCTTAAGCGAATAAACTTGTTCGTTTACATTTAAAACGCTTATTAACTTTTGTTTATAATAAGTTTAAAAATATTTAAAGCACAACTTACAAAGTAAATCACATGGAATAATTGGAATGTTATAATTTTTTTAGCAAAAAGCTAAAGACCACATAAAAAGAGGTTAAAAACAACAAAATTTTATGGCACGGTCTCATAAAAAACCCGCTATTAATATAAATAAGTTCAACTGTCCCACGCAATTGTTTCCGAAAGTAGCAAAGTAACGACACAAAAATAAAATTATCAGGTAATTAGATGTTTAATTATTTCGCAATTCACTTACGCCTTGAAATTGCGTGGGTAAAGTTTTTCTGCACTTTTATATCATCTGTAGAAAATAATTCGACAAATGACCTACAGTTTTGATGTCTAGTACAATACAAACAAGTGATTGGTTTATTTGCTATTTCGTTCCTAGCTTGTACCTTTATTGAGATTTTGTTTTACATGAAGTGTAAAACAAGTCTGACTGACTGGTATAAAACGTATAGCTCATATTACTGGACAAATGGATTTGAAATAGATATTCGCCACAGGAATTTGAAAATAGAGAGTGAAAGTTTTTATTTGTCAAAATTTCGAAATTAGCCACTTGCGATGAAATTTAGCCCACCAATAATCTATGAACGAGAGAAGCACATAGGCTTCCTCTTATCCTGATATTTGACCGAGTACCCACGAGAGAGCTACTAACCCTTAATACGCAGGCGAAGCTTGTAAAAATGTACATACTTCTGTTGTAATCTTGTATCAATAAAACAATCCTTGCTTGTCGAAATATATTTACAGCTTCAAAATCGAACGACGACTGCGAACTACCGCCACAATCGAAACTATCTATAGAAATTATCAGTCGACATCAATACTTCTTCTAGCTGTCAACATAATATTCAAGCGGATATTCAGATAATTAAATTAACAATATCAGTACCGGCAATTACTTTATGACAAAAACAAATATTTTAAATAATAGCTAAAATAATACTTGATTAATAAATACAATCCGATGTACAACTAAGACATGATATAATTTAGTATAATAAGTAATACACTCGGTACATTCATGATTGCTAACACTTCCGGAAAACATAACTATCCTTAGAAGTCGGATAAAAGGTTGCACAGCTTAGGTGTGAAGCATGTATAAATATACTCAATTTTAAATTTTTATAATACATAATTTAAATTAACGATGAGTGTTAAGGGGTTTGGACTTTACCTACTGGAGAGATTGCCACAATAAACATAAAACTTTATTTCTTAAATTGTTTATTAAGGATTTAATTAAGAATAAATTTTGATAAAGAACGACAGTTAATGCCAGAGCCCCGATTATCCTTTTAGCAATACAATTAAAAATAAAAGCAAGCGCTCGAAAATCCAATACGAGGATAAATATTGGTCTGTCTCAATTCTGTTCTTGAACAAAGAGGACAACAATAAGCAGCTTAAAATAAATCCAAAGCACTGGATCCTCAAAATTATAACAGGTGAAAACACCTCGAAATGATTTCTAAACTCGAAATGACTTTGTCAGCTTAGAATCAATTTTCATACAAACTTCCCTCATTGTAGCACTTTAAGTGATACTTTTTGAAAAAAATAGCCCATATCTAAACTCGGTTCTTTAACTACATGCCTATCAAACTTCATAAAAATCAGTCTAGCGGTTTAGTCGTGAAAGCGTACAGACACACGTGATTTTTGGATTTATAACAGCAATGTGGATTACAAAGCTTTTTGTTACTTTTTTACTCACTAACGCTAAAGTGTTAAGATACGTTACCATTATACATTATACTACGCACTACCACACACTAATTACACACATAAAAAAGGAATCGAATATATAACTCCCTCTTTTTGCGACGTTAGCTAACAATGGGTGCGTAAGGAAGCGGATATTCTATGATATATGTAATTTAGGAAAGTGGTGTTTTTTTTAGTTCTAAAAATATTAAAAAAAATACGTAAATAACATAAACTAGGCTAATAAAAGTTAGTTAGGCATAAGAAGTCAATTCAATATTTTGAACAACTTTCTATGTATGAAAGTTTAAATATTTAAAAAAAAAATTGAAAGCAACAAATTTATAATGGAATCTTTCATCCAAACTAGTTATAAAAAAACGCTTTAAGCCATGGTCTTTTTTAGTCACCAAATGTTAATCCTTACGGTATAGATATCCTCTAAACAAATATTTGCATACAATAATAAAATTCACATCAAATTTTGATAAAAATAAGCACACCAGAAAACAAACCCCAGTCTATGCTTTACAATGTCTATGCTTGCTCATAAAGAATGGTTACAAATTAAGTAATATCTTTAGTTGGCAACCCTTTTAAAAGATTTTATCAGTATACACCGGGAGGGTAGCGCGTCGGGGGCACATATAAAAGACTCATCAAGATAAAACATCGAGGATCAATTACATACGACCGAGTGACGTTCGAATCCCGTTTGTCGATAGCTTTTTTATTCATTCCACCGTAAATTCACTTTGGATGTTTTAAGATAAATGGCTGTTTTAAAAGAACATTGGAAGTATTAGTTTGATAGCTAAGAAATTTCTTTCTTTAGAATAGGAATATGCTTAAGAGAAAATGCCCAATACGCTTACATGGATAGGGAATCTGCAAATACTTATATTTGTTAATTTTTCATGTATTATATAAGTGTTGATAAAACAGCGTTTGAAACTGTAGATATGATGTTCTAGTTAAAAATAGCCAGATCGATATAAATCGATCAGTTTATAAACGTATCTACTGAACTAAGAAAAACAGTAACAGTTTCGTTAAGAGGGAGTTTTTTTTTATTAAACTGTCACATTTTTTCCAAAAATATTAGTTGTAAAGCACGTGTAATTTCGTAATACAAGTTTCATAGGTTTTTAAATTGGCTTAACTAACATTCTATTGGACTTAATTAAATTAATTTCAAAAGAAAATAGTCAGAAATATAGTAAATAAATTATGTATGTTAATAGCAACTAAATTAATAACTTCGATAGAAGTTTGTTTAGCAGTAAATGCTAATTACTTAACAATATCTAAATGGTTTAAAGTGCGTAAAAGAAAAATATATTTTGATTTAGAACTAATTTAAATGCAAGTAAACTGCAAAAATCGATTATGACAGACTTTTTAAGATTTTACAAACAAATAGTGTAAAATCTTAAAAAATGTTGTGAAAACAGAAGTCAGATGCTGTTCTCAATTTTTTGTCATGATTTAACAAAACCCATAAAATACCAAAAGAAACATCAATACTAAGACATGCAATGGAGAAGAAACGAGCTTAATTCATAAAAGGTGCACTTACGAAAATTAAAATATTTTATACAAAATTATCTTCCAGTTCTCTGACTCCCTGATAAACAATAGCAACTTTATGTCTGTTTGATAAAGTCGAAAAAGAATTGCATAAAATTTGGCGACTGTTAAAGTTAATTTTGTATAAAGCGGGGCTGCTTATCTCCGGTGTCCGATTTCAATGCTTTGTGCCCGATAGGGCTTATTATGAGCCTGTGAACATCTGGTCCGAACATGCATTATTCGCTAATAGCAAAAAAAGAGCGTATTGTAAATCAAAACTATCTCGATGGTTAATGCGAGACCAAAACAAATGCAATAATAGAATTGACCGAAATAGTATTGGATTGAGAGGTCACCCGAGAGTAAACGGGTTATCTCTGAAAATAAAAGCATTTGTATCATGCTCTAATTCGTTCTCATTTTGGATTTGGGATATGGATAGCGGTTATTGACCTTTCTTCTGACGTTAATCAAACACGCAAACATTTTCTGTAAATGTTTCGTTTCACATATGGACCGGCGAAAGGCACCGATTACACTAGACAAAGCTGAGCGATGTCAACATAAAGTTGAACGGTGACACCGAAATGTAAAAGCTGTTAAAGCTTTATTCCGAGATTATTTTGAATTTACTGTTAACTTGCTAAATAAAGGAAGAGAAATCAACTTGAAGTTAAAGATTAACATCAACATGATGGTATGAAAATATAATGTTTGAATTAGTTTGAGTTCCGGTTTAAGTATTGGTCCGGTCCCCTGAGTAAAGTAGACAGACAATCTGAATTTCTCCTAGGCAGCTCGTAAAAAGCGAGCTGAAGTTAAATGTATAAGATCATTACTAATAGGACCAGTGACAGTAGAGTACTGTGCAGCAACTTGCCCGGGTATGGATCCACCGCCTTACTTATTCATGCAGCCATAATAAGAGACAACAACGCAGCTGTAGCGTCTATGATGTCCTTAGGCCACGGTTGTCTTAGCATCAGGAGAGCGGTGTGCGAACAAGCTAACCTCAAACATAAAAAATCTCTGGAAATAGTACTGAATAACATAAACTGTGCGGTTTTTGGAAACAAAAAAGTTTGTTAAAGTTTTATTTGAGACTGTTAAAATTTTAATGGATAGCAATGGAGATTTTTTTCGTAGATTCAAAAATAGCCCAACAGACGTCGTCCTGTCCTGACTATGAATATTGTTTTAAAATAAACTTCCAATTGTTTTTTAAATTTAAAAACCTTCTTGTTACAATAAGCATCACAACAATACAAAATTGCAAAATCGATCCCTTCATGCACGCGTGATGCTGTGGCAAAGGAAAATAAGGATTTTATATTCAAGAATGTAACATTTTGTTTATTCTGGATAATTCTGAATTTTATTCATCCTAAATAAGGCTCAAATTAAGCTAGATAAGGTCAGAGAAATTAAGATCAATTTGACCGTTCATATTAAATTAAAAGTTTTTTGTTTCACTTTTAACTTTTTGATTTTAACTTAATTCTTTTTGCATAATTGTCATTAAAATATTAATGAAACTGATTGAGGGTTTAACTTTTAAGTAGCGGTTACGGCGATAGAGGTGATTAAGTGTAAGGATTCTGTAATGAATATTTCAATTTTCATAAGCAAATCCCTAATAATCTTAGTTATTTTTAAAGACAAGTAGGTATGTACTTTGTTAAATTTAAACATAAAAATAAAATTGAAGGAAGCAAATTTTACATATTCTTCTAAAGAAATTGCGCAAGAATTAGACAGCACATGAAATGATAATATGGACTTGGTATAAAATGTAGATTAAATATTTACATAACATTCGTATATATCAAATACGAAAACGAGTTCCGTTAACACTAGTCGCGACAGGTACAGACTCGTTAGATGAGTGAATGAACCTTTTCATTCATTCAACTTAATAGAGGTATATATGAACAGATTAATTATCAGTTAAAAGATTGATAAAGTTGCTGTTATATTTGTACATCTTATGAGAAGAATGTTAATATTCTAATAGTACTTATAAATTATACATATATGCCTTTGGCAAAAATATTTAGGGGTTCATTTGAAAATAAGAATTCGACGAAAGATTTCAATATGCCCACAGAATTGATCAAAATGACGTTAATTCGTTTTATAATTAATTTGAAGTAGTTTATTTAATAGCTACAATTATTCATTTTGAATTTATATCAAGACCTCGGTTGGAGCGAGCCAATAAAATCATGGTACCATCGATAGTCATGGGTTGAAACGCCTAAAGCTAAAATAAATATTTATATTAATATTATATTCCACGCAAATGATCTTAACAAGCTTAGAAGACATTTAGGGGTCCTTCTCAAAGAATTATAAGTTAATGGTATTTAAATTTCATGCCTTAGTTACCTTCTTCGATTTTCGTGCTATTTATTACCCGGACAAATCATGAATTTCAACCTGTAATATGATGCAAAATTTCTTACGTCCAATAAAATTTCTCGATTGCTTATATGGATAAACTTTCGATCTACAAAGCAATAAAAAAAAAAACAATATTTTTTTATCCAACGCGAAATACAAAATTCATGGCTTTAACGTAAACAAAACAGAAACTGGTGTCTAACAACCGCAGTCGTATTCGCAGGCTGGTGACGTCATAACGCGTACTAGGTAGGTACGACATCGCGCAACAACAACTGAAGCATTTTTGCGGACTGCTTTAAATAAATGTTTTTAAAAGTAAAAAAAAAAAAAAAGTATCTTCACGCCCGTATCCCCGAAGAGGTAGGCAGAGGCACAACCAGGGTACCCACGACTAGCCGAAGACACTAAGTCCCACAATGTGATAGGTGGCAAGCCTATCGCCAACCGGGCACATTTCCAATCCCGACCAACATTTTTTTTATTAGAAAATTGGAAAAATCCAATTTTATTTTTGTTGGCCGGCCCGGGATTCGAACCCGGGACCTCATGCAGTCAAGTCCAACCCCCGGACCGCTAGACCACAGAGGCGACAAAATAAAAGTATACTATATAAATTTTTAAAAGTAAATATTACAATTTGTCAATAATATTCACAATGCATTATCACTTATGTCTTTACTCCCTGTTAAAATTTGGCCGGTCCTTAAAACGTAACCCTGTCATTAATGATAAAATAATGAAATTAAATTTTTATACGTCTAAATCTAATATTAACGCTAAATATATCTAAACTCAATGATATGGAACCCGTCCAATGTTCATTTTTCTTACTTCACTTCTTTTAATCAATGCAAATACAAATGGAGACCACCGTCGTGCTATATCTCTAGATATAAAAGTAAATTTGCTTCGAGTTTGTTTATGCATTTAGGTATTAATAGTAAAATCAAGTCGGGTCAAATTCGGTACATGCATTCATATTTACAGATAAACTTTTGGATACATTTAGATCCATTTATGAATATAAACTCAAGCAATAAATCAACTGCATGATGGTTCACTTTGCAATTACAAATGTACGTATTCTATTCGTTTTTATTTTAGACGTATCCTTTTCAGACTATAGACCGAGTAAAGTGGAAATAGATTAAATACATTTACTTATTATATTGATCTAATTCAAAGTAAGCAAATTATTTGATACTGAAAAGTCTGATAGTAAACAAAACAAATACATTAGTTCGTCAAAATCTAAAATAGATAATCAATTTCTTCTACTAATACGATTGTAACACACTTCTAGATTTATTGTGGCTAAATATTTTATTCGTAACTAGCTGATATGGTGAACTTCGTATCGCTTGACATAAACAAGTACTAATACTTTGTAGTTTGTGTTAAAACGCTGATTTTGTCATGTTCCCAACGATTTTCCCGGATTTTTTTTTAAATTCTTTCCTGACCAACGCAAAAAAAAAATATCAAAATTGGTTCATCCGTTCAAGCGTAATGCGATGACCACGCGAAATTGGAATTCATTTTCGTTTCGGATATGAATGTTTTGAAGAACTTCAACTATTAGTATCTTCACGCCTATATCCCAGAAGAGGTAGGCAGAGGCACAACCAAGGCACCCACGACTAGCCGAAGACACTAAGTCCCACAATGTGATAGGTGTTCAACTATTAATCAAACAAAATTGCAGTCGACTACTAAATTGGTGTAAACAATTCGATGTATATGTATTCAAAAAAATAATACTACTGAAAATAGTAAATTACTTCTGGATATGAGTAATATTAAATACAGGTAACATACACAGTATGTAATGTAAAAAATCCTATGTATTCCACCACAGTATAGACTGCAGATATCATATTTTAAATACATAGATACATGCATATACATCTTCACGCCAAGTTCTTTACGAGGTAGGCAGAGAGTAACGAGTGCCAAGCCTCACGATCCTTGCCGACTTTTTTTTTAACTCATGGAAAATCCCCACAGATATCCGCCGCTCTTTCATCAGCTGGTTTTGTAACCAAACCAATCATACCTTGCAGATTTGTCTGGCTTCCTGCACATTTATTACCCTTTTCATACAAACACGACGGCTTCGGAGGCTCTTAACACTACCCTCGGATAATATTTCGGATAAGATTTGATCGTGGAATGTCAACCTAGATTTCCCCGGGTACCTATTTAATTTTTTTTTATGTTATAGGAAGGCAAACAAGCAGGCGGATTTCCTGATGGTAAGAAATTCACGCCGCCTAGAGACACCAAAGATGTTAATGATGCGTTGCCAACCTGAGGTCAGGATGTTAGGCCTCGAGCAAGAGTAAGTTAACCGGCTACCTTACCCTCCGGACCGGAACACGTCATGACGTTATGGCGGCAGGAATAGGTAAGGCGGTGGTACCAATCCGGGCGAGTCGCTGCGAAACTCTACCACCTAGTCAGATGTCACGGTGTTAGCGACGATAAGCCTATGCTCGCCTTTTACGAGCTGCCTGGCAAGAAAGGCAGATTGTCTATTCTGCAAAGGAGCCCGGACCAACACGGGGAAAAACTTTTCATACTTATCACAAAATATTCACCCATCTGCTAAATTTAATATATCCGTCACAATAATCACATTTTTTAAATACAAAGCCCCCCCGGATTGAACTTGTGTCATTCCTAATACAAATGTCGTCACTTCATTGACAAAATAATGGGACATCTTCATCACATTGTGTAAAAACCTCAAGGATCGTATTAACACAAATGATGACAACGGTACAAAAGTCCGGTATTATGGGATGGGTATTGTTGACCCAGAATAGAAAAATAGGGTCCGGATTCCCGTGGAGAGACTGCCCGCTGTGAAATATCAGGACCGTAATCGTCATTACGGAAGCCAAATTTACACCTATCACAGCTCCTAATGGCAGGTAACTCGGCCAATAAAACCTTTTCCTGTTTTAAACGTTTCAAATGCGAGAGCAACTTCGTGGGTGGATAAAATGATAAAATAAAACTGATATAAAATGTGCAGATGAAAAATTTAATGCTCAATTAGATATGCGGTTTAGGTTTTGTTGGGTTGAAATTGTGTTGTTTGCTGATCTTTTTCGTTTTGTTTTAAGTGAAGATCATTTTAAAATTGTGCATATATTTGCAGTTTTGAGGTTATTTATTGATATCAATTTATGATCCAGTCAGCCGAAAAATCTTATGTAAATATTAATGATGAAAGGTAATGAGTTAAAAAGCTGGTAAAAAAAATAAGCGAACTTTGACCATTTTGGACTAGATTTTTTGGTAATTTAGTTGCCTCTGTGGTCTAGTCGTAAAGGTGTTGGACTTGACTACATAAGGTCTCGGGTTCAAATCACGGGTCGAACAACAAAAAAGAAAATTGAATTTTTCCAATTTTCTAAAAAAAATGTTGCTCGGGATTGGATATGTGCCGGTTGGCGATAGGTTTGCCACCTATCACATTGTTGAACTTGGTGTCTTCGGCTAGTCGTAGGTGCCCTGGTTGTACCTCTGCCTATCTCTTCAGGGATATTGGCGTGAAGATACTTGACTTGAATTTTTAGTTTTTAATTGAAATGTTAAATGAACTTGTATTTTTAGTTAAGGACACTTCTGTGGAATTATCCCAAGCGAGTCTGATGAAATGCTTAGGTAAACGCAAATATGAACGTTACTACATATTACTTCTACAAACCTATAACTAGAAGATTTTTTTTTTACTTTTAATACATACTCTTGATTAAAAACATTTAACATTAAATTTCACAAAAATAATTAGAGTTGAAACCTTAATATTTTATCTCAGCACCTAATACTATTCAATAAAAAAAACGTACTCTTGATTAAAAATATTTAACATTAAACTACACAAAAATAATTAGAGTTGAAACCTTAATATTTTATCTCAGCACCTAATACTATTCAATAAAAAAAAACGTACTCTTAATTAAAAACATTTAACAATAAACTACACAAAAATAATTAGAGTTGAAACCTTAATATTTTGTCTCAGCACCTTACACTATTCAATAATCGAGCTAAAAATAAATAATGCCTTTTAGTTTGAAAACACGTGTCTTTGTCTATTATGTGAATGAGTATCCGTTGGTGGCCAGTAGTCTATGGAAGTCCGAAGCTTTGTGCTGCTCACAATGCTTGATATACGAGGGGCATAATTCTAAATTGTCGCAATGAAGCCTCAACTCAATAAGAAATTATCACTCGTCCGTGGCATAACGAAATTGAATTATTACTGTTTATTGCTTCGTTGTAGATCACATTTTTGCCTCGAAATGTCTTTTTAAATAATTTCATATGCTACCTTTATATAAATACTCTTATAATAATGCATGCAATATTTTACCTGTTCACATTTTGCCTCGAAACGTCTTTCTAAATAATTTCATATGTTACCTTTATATACATAATGCATGCAATATTCTATTTGTTAAAATTTTTTCGCAAATTATTACTGAACGAATTTTCACCAAACTTTGTGTAGAACCTAGTAACATTATAACAGTTAAAGCCCTGGTTTTCGATATATTTTATTCCTTAAGCATCGCTAACCAGTCTACCACGAAAAGTCACTATATCATGTGTACGAAGTACGCGGCCGACCGTTAGTGTATATAAGCGGATAAATTAATTAGTTGGTGAAGATGTTTTTAATTATTTAAACTGTTTTTTTTCGTTTTAAATTATGATTTTATTTAGTGTGATATTGGGATACACGTATTACGAGTAGTACATACATTGTAATTACTTATGTCATACATGTAGTTTTCTGTTTACCTTTTATGTAGTCTTTTTTATTTTTATTCTTGTGAACAACAATCATTTAGCTGACTAACTACTCGTATATAGGATTATACTTTTTTTTACTTTTGCTTGCCAGTAACATAAAATTCGATGTCCTATAAAGTTCCTAACTTTAAGACAGTAATGTACAATAAACATTAGGTACATATAGTGTTATAATTAGTATACTCAGATATGTTATCCTATTAATATCAGAAATGCGAAAGTTTGTGAGTATGTATGTAGGGTTAATTGTTACTCTTTCACGCTCAAATGGCTCAACGGATTTGTCTAAAATTTAGAACATAGATAGATTATGACTTGGATAATATATAGGCTACTTTTGATCCCGATCGCACAACGGATTTTTGTGAAAATGCGGGCGAAGCCGTAGGCTAGTTAATAAATAAGTTAAAAGTCGGTCCACAGACTGTATAGGTGAAATTAGCTTTCTTGTTTTATTAACGAAATCCCAAATGTTCTTAAAACTTTCCACTTTAGAATATTTCTTAATTGATATCAAAATTGCAGTGCTCGATTAACTGACAGCGAATCTAACGATTAGATCAATATCAAATCAATGATACTTAACACCTTTATTAACAATCCATAAAATTGTGATTTATGAGAATTACGACCAAAAGCATATTCAACAGGTCGTTGTCCAAATCGGCCAAACAACGCATTAAAAAACGAATGATTTATTATTGTTTGGAGTAATTACAACTCGTCAAAAAATAATAAAACACTCGATGTGCTAAAATCAAGACAATCATTCAAATTAATCTCTCGGAAACAAACTTTTAGTGTGATCACTTAATACGGGGATTGTATTATTTATTGTATTAATTTTGTATCATTAAGACAGATATACATCAAATGTCAATAGTGATTTTTTTTAACTTAGCAGTTTTTGTCTTTTATGTTTTAGGAGTGATTTATTTCATTGTTGTTTAGAGTGATTAAAACTCATAAAATATGAAGGTTTAAGTGTGCTAAAATCAAGGTATCTAAGTGAATCGTGATCACTTAATACAGGAATAATTTTTAATTAAGTAATTAAGTAAGTTTGTTTTTATTTCGGTTTTGCACATTTTTACTTTTAAATTTAATAAATAACTTATCTTGGTTGTTATTGTTTAGACTAATCGTAACTTATTAAAGCATAAAAAAATCTTTAATATTAATCAAGTTAATCATTAAAATTAATCTTTTGTAATCTTGATTACTACAAAAATAAAATTTAAAGTAATTTCAATCACACGTGCCAGATATTCATCATATGTCAACATTATGTTTTATTTGACACATCCGCCATGGATTTACAACTTTTTGACTTTAATAAATTTTCAACGCCTTGTCTCTTACTGCCAATCGAAGAGGATGGAATTATCGTTCAGAGTCCGTGTTGCAAACTGGCTTGATCGTTTATAATCCGCGCAGATAATCCACCGACAGCACTTTATTATCAGTTATTATAATAATTTACTTTTATAGACTCACATTACTTATATTTGTTCTTATTTGAACGCAGTTTGACGCGGCTGAACTCAATAAAATAGTGAACCTTTTAATACTTGTATAACATGGGGGATAAATCTTTATACATAGATAATATGGGGTTTTACGTCAATTCGCACACTAAGGGGTAGAAAGTTGTGTATATTAGTTTCAGAAAGTCAAAAACAACTTCATTGGAATCAAAGTCATGGTCAATGATAACACATCAAGTTCTAAGATTATTTTATTTTGTTTACTAGGAGGTAAGTGGGTTGTTGGTCACTCGATTGAGCTGGACTAGTACCCCACTACCTAACAATTTTGGGTTCATAATGTCGTACTTGTCATTGTCGTATTGAAAGATATGGTTCCCAGTAACTTTAAGCAAAAGACCTTAGACTGGTAGTCTTTCTTTGAAGTTTAATATCTTTGGCATTTTTAGGCAACCAGCTGTTGCCCACGGTGGTGCTCGCGAGGTTAACAACTTTTCGGGATAAAAACAATTCTATGTGTTAATCCATGATAACCCTCTAAGTGTGTGTGTGCCAAATTTCATGATAATCAGAGGAGCAGTTTTTAAGAGTAACAGGAGTAGTAACAATTGTTTGCAACAAACAAACAAATTTCGCATTTATAATATTAATAGAATATGTAATTTTTTTAACGGAATTCGTCTGTTTGCTTTATGAAATATCATCATCCTAGTGGTAATTCTTATAAGATTTTGACTTTTAAAATTTGCTTCTTCATTTTTCCCTATTTGTCCCTAAACCTAAGGTATTGTTATCTTCCATGACACCAATCCAGTGTTTTCTGAGAAAACAGGTTCAAGCAATTTATGTCGGTCGAGAAAAACATTGTTATTCTTTTATTATGAAAGAGAAGTGTAATCAAATACGACATAATTATTAATGAATAATGAGAGAGAGACATACATACACACAGGAATGCCTGATTACCTTTCGCTTGCATGGTCTATAAATATTTTACTTAAGCCGTGAAAAATGTCTTCTCATATAAAACATAACATCTGTCATAATTTTTCTACGTCGCAATTTATTTGCAAAATACGACAGATCTCTTTGTCATCTCTTGGAATACTGACAAAATAAATTTATTACGTATTATTTATTTTATTAAACAGAAAAATAAATATCTCAGGTAGCAAGCCGAGCTTGTTTTTATACAAATTAATGGGAACAACTCCAAAATATATTTATGTTATCATTAATTATATGTTCGAACCTTAATAAAAGACTTAGACAAGAAGATTATTCGTTAATGATTAGATGATAATAAATAACAAAAATGTAAATGATCATGGAATAGTTTATAAATAATTTTATAAGTGTCAAATCGTTTTTATTATCCTTTTAAGACACCAAATGCTTTTTAATTAAAATATATATTTATGGATATTATTGACAGAGAACATTTTTCTATCCGGTTGATTTATAGGGTTCCTTTTTAAAATCGTTTAAACCTTCACTGGACATTTATTTGTTTTATGGTCCGTCAATCAATAATTGCAGTGACTTGTAGTTTTTGGTAGTGATTTCATTTCAACAAAACTGAGTTTTTATAATACAAGTATACTATCTGTAAACACCCTTGATATTAACAGTGCGTTGCTGAAATGTTAAGATTTTTTGAAAATTTACCAGCTTCTACCCTTCAAATAGAATAAAACAATGACTTACACTGATGTCATGGTGACATGATTATTTCTCATGCAGAAGTCTCAATTTGGATAACAAGTTTAATCTTATTTCAAATAATATAGCTTTTTATTTCAAAAAATGAAAGAAACTTATCAACTTTTTAATCATATGTATCTCCAATTTATAATGCAAATTGTAACAATTCTTATATAAGATATAATTAATTTTATTAAGAAAAGGCGTGTCTTGGCCCTGCTGAATTTTTTCGCCGTATCTTCAGTGTGTGGCGGCGATTCCGATCCGATGGTAGTTTATAACAATATCGACGCGTATACATAACTAAATGCATGGTAAAAGTGAATATTTTTCTTCCGATTCTGTTTAAATGGATAACAATATTAGGGAAAAACTGTCAGTGACATAATTTGATAGAATTTAAATAAGTATGTTTAAATAGTTGTATGTAATAAGTATGTTTAAATACGGACCAATACGGAATACGGAACCATGACTAAATGAGTTTGACTCACACTTGTTTCTTTTTTTTATAACAAATGTGTGGACATTGGACAAGTAATGGTCTGCCGGATGTTAAGTAGACTGCCATATAATTATGACTTATGTTACCATTTAATTAATTTTAGATAGATAATAAAATTAAAGAATTAGAATTAAATTATTTCAGTGGCTCAGATACAATTCCTTGAATATTATGCAATATAAAAGTTTATTAAATCTGATTGGAAATAAGTGACATTAGCCTTAAAGTACATAATCAAAAGACGGGATTTTAAGAAGAGATATACAAAAACTTATTGAACTTTTTGAAGTGAAACTTCCTTATCGGGGTTGGAAAAAAATTTAGTGTAACAATTTTTCGTTACGCGTCACATTTTTCCGTTGCGCGCCATCTTTGTTCTTATCCCTACCACGCGTGATTCGAAGTATACTTTCTCCAGCGGAGTAGGGATTGGCAATAAACTTTATTATACCAATTTCTGTAAAGTTGCATATAGTAGATTAGTTTTTGAAAAATAAAGTCATAAAGAAATTTCACTTCTTCACTTCTTACGAGTGTACACTAGTACACGCACACATTTTTTTATTTGTAATACCTTAAGAGTCCTCACGCCTGTATTCAAAAACAGTAAGCAGAGTTACAAACACAAACCCCAACTCGAACGAGTAGTAGCCCGACACTTTGCCTCCTGACATTATGCAAACATCAGGCTAACTTGTATCAGTCATTTCAGTGATTGTGATGAAATTGACTTTTTACGGCTAATGTTAATAATGTATCTCAATCTAATGGATTTCAAGCAATCTAGATAGCTGCGTATCCGCCGGCCTATCCCATACCTAATTGCCATATTTATCCTGTCCACCAGTATTGGCAAGCGATAACATAAAAATGGATCAAAATATCAATCTTGGACAGCGAGTTTTGGATTAGGATTGATTATTAATATTGGCCGTTAGACAGCGTAGAATTATTACTCAGAACAACAGCTTTGGTTAACGTCAACATGATTTTCATACAATCTTTTATACTCCAATATACACTTTGGGAATTGATTTAAAAAGTCACCTACTTTTGTACTCCATTCCTTAATCATGTGCATATGAAATATTTATCAAAATTAGTAAAGCCGTTTAGGCGTGAAAGCGCAACAGACATACAATATCATACTTTCGCATTAATAATAGTATTGGTTAGTTATAAGATATAATAGTATGAATCTGAGCATGTGAACAGATGTCCGCAGCCAGATGGTGATGTATCTACGTGTTGAGAAGGTATGTATGATTCTCAGCACGTGGTAGGTACCACCTGGCACTCCCCGCCGGCAGACCTGGCTCTGATTCATAGCCACAAAACAACCGTGACGACATTACCTGCGACTATAAAATTTCACTCAATTACATCTACAGTCCAGTGTTTTAATTAAAGTTTTAAGGGTTTATTAATTGCTGGAAGGTATTGTTTTTTGTACAGTAACCTGAGATAAAGATTTCTTTTAATATTTATAACCTGCAGTCCTCGTGGTGTTTTAAGATGATTTTGATGACATATAATAAATGGACTCGAGAATTATATTTTATAATAAATAAATTACACAAATTGAATCCAACCCCAAAATAAGCAAATTATATGCTTGTGTTATGGGTGTTAGTCAACTATACTAATACATACAAATACTTAAATAGATACCAGAATATATTTAATAAACAACTGGGTCTGGGCCCATAAATGCACACATCTAAATGTTCATCACACAAATGCCTGCCCCCGTCGGGAATCGAACTCGAGGCTCGCGGTTGGTCGTTGTAGTTAGGCGTGTACGCTAGCCACTCGACCACCGAGGCGGTCAATTTCGTAAACAATATTTAAAAAGTTTAATAAATTTACCAATTTTTAATCTGAGAGAAGACAGCGATCAAACACACGGTTCTTTTTGTGGAAATAAACAACCATAGCCATATACCATAGATGTTTGTAGACATCGTAAATGTTTTTGGTGAGTTGCTGTCCTATAGTCAAAGTTTACTTACCACTCAGGTCTGCTACTCTGCGGGCCGGAACATAGTATTCTAATTATGGTGACAGCAATAGGTGAGACGGTGGATAGTCAGTCATAGTAGTAGTAGTATCTTCAAGCCCATATCCCCGAACATGTAGGCAGAGGCACAACCAGGCACCCACGACTAGGCGAAGCAAGCAAGCCTATCGCCAACCGAGCACATATCCAATACCGAGCAACATTTTTTTTAGTAGAAAATTGGAAAAACCCTATTTGCTTTTTGTTATCCGACCCAGGATTCGAACCCGGGACCGCAGACATTCATGTCCAACAACTGAACCGCTGCGATACTCATTCATGTTGCTTGTTTCTATCACCAGTGATAAAACTTACAAACTTATCTCAATTTTTGTTAAAGGATATCCCTACATGTAATTAACAAATAGTTTATACGAATAATTTGGAATTGATTTTAATGTAATGATACAGCTGTTTTACGATTCTCTTATATCTATAAAATACAAAAAATCGTAAAATATATGCACTATATGATTTGATAATACAAGCAGACGGATTTCCTGATGATAAGAAATTCACGCCGCTTAAAGACACCAAAGATGGTAATGGTGCGTTGCCAACCTGAGGTCAGGATGTTAGGCCTCAAGTAAAAGTAAGTTTACCGGCTACCTTACCCTCCGAACTGGAACACGTCATGACGTTATGGCGGCAGGAATAGGTAAGGCGGTGGTACCAATCCGGGCGTGTCGCTGCGAAACTCTACCACCTAGTCAAATGTCACGGTGTTAGTGACGGTAAGCCTATGCTCGCCTTTTACGAGCTGCCTGGCAGGAATGCAGATGGTCTATTCTACAAAGGAGCCCGGACCAACACGGGGAGAATTTGTACTTTATCTTGTAATAACTTAATATATATTACCCTTATTCAGAAAATAAATTCTTATCATTATCATTAAAGCAATAATCATTAATTTATTATAAGTATCTGTAAGAACTCATTCACACGTTCGTATTAGGTACGTTTTTAGGTTATGCTTGGTTTAAACTTGACCTGGTTTGGCGTGCTCTTAATGGGTATTATATAACAAATTTTGATTAAGTTTAAGCCGGATTATGAGTTTCGCTTTTTAATAACTCTTTTCAATACTTCCGTAATAGTATTACCAATATTAATGTTTTTAGACAATGTATATTTCTTGCTATTAGCAAAAACTCATTAAAATGAAAATGAAAATTATTTATTTGCGGAATATGTGTGTTAAAAAGTTGTTACCAAGATATTTAAGAATAAAACATATTCTACCACGTTGTGGTGTGCAAATATTTAATTAAATTTGAAGAAATTTAATATTTATATACATTTTAACATTTAAATCACATCACTTTTTATATGTTTAAAAGACATTGTATTTATTTACATGTTTAGTAAGTTTCACAATTTATTACAAATAATTTTAAAGGTAGATTAATTTTAAACGCTTTTTGACCTTCCCGAGGGCCAAGCTAAACATGGGAGTACCCTTTCCCTAAATCAAGGTCTTGTCATTCATAGACAATTAAACTTTATATAACATATGCAGGTGAAAATAATCTCTTCTCGATCTTTGTCATTTTGGTTATTTTTATTTTTTGATGTTCTAAAAATGAAATTTTCTAAAATATCAAATAATAATAATATTTTAATAGGAAGAGACAGCCGTGACCTATATATACCATAGATGTTACTGGTGTTTTGCTATGTTATAGTTGAGCTTAGGCTATGTGTGCAAGTCAACCGGCCTCCTTAGCCTTAAGCACAGAACACGACAATAACGAGCAGGTATAAGGCTGCTACATAACACTCTAGCATCACAGCTGAAAAGAAAACAACAATATATAATACAATATATTATATATTACAACATAAAACTATATTTTCTGTCTTTATATATAGTTTCTAACTGTGTTTCTATGGAGCTTGAAGATATTAATTTTATTCGCAAACAAGATATTAATTAAATAAGGTTAATATATGAAGTAGTCGAACAAGAAACAACTTGAGCTAGGCACATTTCCTCCCACCAAGTCATAAAAGTTATAATATGTGTTAATTGTGTTGTTGATTTACTATCCAAATTTAATATTAAATATATGTTAATTTATACTTTATCGAGGCCAGTTTAGTTAAGGTAGCTATGTTTAGACTGTTAACGTGTTTGGATAAGTTTATGACTACCATAGACAAGAGTCTGTTGATACAACATTAATGGCCTATAGATTATAGAGGCGTTTTTATTAGTAAACTCTTGTTTCTGGCTTTGTTTTTTTTAATAAAGTTAAAAACATAACATTTTGAAGTTTTCTTGTACGAACCTCGCGTATGCCCTTCTGCAGGAATAAATATGTCTCTACGTAAATTAAATATAAATCGGTTAAGTTTTTTTGACGCAAAAACGCAATAGACATACATATTTTATACTTTAGCACTATCACAGAACTCATCTGATAGAAAGTGACAATTAACTCAATTATTGTACTTTTGCTTAAGAGACACCTACGTTGTATATATCCTCTACAGTTTTAGAATAAGAGCTGAAAGACAGTCTTTTGCAATCTTAACGCGAAGTGTGTTTTTAACTGTCAAATCTTATTTTCCATTATCATTTAAAATGGAAGAAAGATCTAGAAAATTTTATTTTCTTTGAAATTAAGTAATTGAATAAATCAAATTAAAAGCAACAAGAAATGATTCTAAGCGTATCGAATTCATTTTGAATTAATTCATCTCTTGAATGATGGAAGAATCGACATTACAATTCCCTGTCCAACGTTTAAAGTGGCTGAATATACGTTTGAACAACATCCCAAACGAAAACAAAAAACCTGACCGAAGCTGGTTGTGGCTGTAAGTAATTTATATCAGTGCCTGATGACAACTCAATAAAAAAATGATTTCATTTGCTTATTGAGTCTTTAATAACGGCGGACCTTGGACTTGTATCACATTTTGTTGTGCTCTGTATCATTCCATCTTAACCTCTGCAACGAGCCCACCAGAGTGGACGTTATTTTATAAAGTTACAACTCGTAATGTCATATTTAAATTCAATTTTATTAGTTAAAATTTTGTTTCATTTTTATTACATTTTTAAGCAAATATTAATGAGAAGAAACCACTTTCGATATCGTAAATATCTACCTTGAGATGTTTTGAGATGAGTCATTTAGTAGTGAAGTGAAGTACCTATATAGGTATATATATACCTACCTACGTTTATTGAAGCTATACCGATGATACGGAAGTATGTATTAAAATTGTTCAAATACCTTTGTTTAAACGACCTTTGTTTATAGTGACTAGAACAAATAATTCAAGCTATAATTTAAAAAAAAAACAAATATTGAATGTTTGAACTAATTACAAGAACATTAAAATTTTCACAACGTGAATTCTGGCACTTGATACTCTCTGCCTACCCGTAAGGGACTTGGCGTGAAGATATGTATGTTGAATACTGAAATTAAGTTTATTCTTATACATCAAGTAACGAAACTATGACACTATTTTAGGGTTGACACACACTATTCAAACGCTGCGCAACAAAATCCAACGCGTTTCAGTGCTTATCAATTTCATATAATTAATATGGTCAGACGCAAATACACAACTCGCAACACCACCTAGCACGTTAAAACATCCAGTCAATCCAGATCGGCGTGTTGACAGTAGAGGTGGTAAGCACGTCTCCCGAAGCATCACGCACAGTGTGTTTCTAGGCAACAGATGGCGTCACTCAAAGATATGGATATGGGGTGTATAAAATTATACACAAAAGGGATTTGACAAATCTTCATCCCGTGTAAGCCCGTTGCAAAATGTATTGAGATCGCGTTGTGTCGTATAGGTATACCTAAATGCATGGTCTACATCAGGCGTCACGCACGCAAAGTGCCGTTGCGTTTAAACAGTATGTCTACACCTTTAAGCTCACATACCAATATACACATACGCAAAAACACATATACACTTACAATTCATAACAGTGTTAATGTGTATGTTAGAGTTAAAATATTTGTCGATAGTTTTACTAATACTTTTACCCACTAATGATTATCGATATAAAGTATCCGAACTATTAAATCGATATTAACAGAAAGATTCGTTGCGCTCGCCAGTACCACTTGTAATGATCAAATTTATAATCTCCCGGGTAGGTAAGAGGCACTTCTTTTATTTTCAATGATCGAGATATACCCTCTCTCTTTTAATTGTATTTTATGAGTATTTGATTCTAATGCTGGGCCATTAATTATTTATAGTATTCGATACGGGATGGGAGAATCGATTTATGTATTCGTTCGGAAGATGAATGAAATTTCATCGATTGCTTCGTGGTTGTGTCTTTATTACATGAATCACCTGCACTAATAAATATTTTATTATGTAACTAGTTTTTACCTGTGGCTTTGCTATAATTTTAATATGTTTCTCTTGCATGGAAACAATGAATTATTAGAATAAAGATCGGGTATCCGAGTACCAAATTGTATAACAATAGGTTCATGTGTTTGGATGTCAACGTCCGATAAACAAGCGAATAAACTAAAAAAAAAAAATTATAACAGTTTTCGAATGCCTTTGGCCTTAGGGTGCATTTAAGCTTTACCTTTGTGATTAAGAAAATTATCTTTATTTTTAAAGTTTTGTATTTTAGAGTTGGCATCAAAAGATATAAAACTATGTTAATATTATTTCTCCTTATTTCGGTAAGATTAATAAAAGCTCACATACCGAGATCTCCACTGAGTCTTCACATGAAATAATGAGAAAGGTCAAGCACACGGCTCTCCTCATGGAAGAGACAATCTTGGCTTATTAAAACCAAATATGTTATAGACGTGTCAGCCTTGTGGCCGGGATGTTAGGCCTATTGTGGAAGTCTACCAGTTACATCTGAACTGGATCCTATTTGTTCAAGTTGCTGAACATTGCTGAATCACCAGTGGTCTAATTAGTAATGACATATAACCTGTACTGGCCTTTTGCGAGGTGCCTGTTCCACTACACCACCAATAGAAGGGAAAGTTTCATGTAATTTTCTCTTGTTGTAGGTTGTCGAGAAACGGCCTTCATCTACGCTATAACAAGCGCAGCAGTGACACACTACGTATCGCGGGCATGTGCTGAAGGTTCTATCGAGTCATGCACCTGCGACTATTCGCACGTAGACCGCGCACCGCACCGCTCCCGCGCCGCAGCCGCAGCCAACGTCCGTGTGTGGAAGTGGGGAGGTTGCAGCGACAACATTGGCTTCGGCTTTCAATTCAGCAGAGAGTTTGTTGATACCGGCGAGAGAGGGAAAACTCTGAGAGAAAAAATGAACATACATAACAATGAAGCCGGCAGAATGGTAAGTAAAATTATTATCTACTTAGGTTATTTAAAAAGCAATCATAAGTTGTTGATTGTTATTCATAAACTGACTGAGGACTCCATTGGATGGAGGATTTACCTACTGTTTATAGGGCATAAGTTACATATAAAAATCATTAACTCGACAGTTTGTTTATTTTTTACTTATTTTAAGAAATGGGGATTCTTGTTAACATACTTGATTTATAGCAGATCAAATGAGTATGGACTTCCATATCCTGAACAGCGTTGACGTTATCTTAACTATCTGCATTTTACTTGTTAGAAATATGCCATCATCGATGTGATTTCCTATTTTTTGTCTCTCTTCTTCTGAACATCAAAACGTACCCTATTTCAAAACGTAATTCATAATATCCATTAACAAATCATTGCCATGTGCGATACATTAAATATTAAACTAAGAATCATGTCAAGTAGTAATCTTCGCCGTGTATGAAGTACTCCATTACTCAGCCAATCACCACTCGCAGTTCCTTGTTTGTCATTCAATAAAAGATTCAAGTACCCACTAAAAAGAACATGTCATCGATTCTTGTTTACACTACCATTACGGGTGACGATCGATTGTTGGCTCCTTGACGTGTCGCTTAAGTCTAAAATTAATTATGCGGCTGACGACTCAGCCCATCGACGACCGACTACGCAACAGGCACCCATTCGTTGCGCTCATACTCCTCCCTCCCACCGTACACCTACATTTGCATACCCACTGTCTTGTTCATCCTAAATCCATCAAACCGGGATTTCTGGCGCCGCGAGCCACCCAGACGTCAACATGTTTAATTCCCATCACGCCTAACGCTTTGGGAGTCCATCTGATGAATATTTACAACATTCCACCGATTGTTTGACACATATTTAAACACTAACTTTGAAAATCGAATGAATTATTGATTTGTGGTTGTAACAATCTGGTATTAGAAAATATTGACTGTCGCACACCCGATTCATTTATCTCTGAAGAATGATGGATACTTCTAGTCTATGATTTATGGTCTGTCCAAGTGCGGTGACGACTGGCCCACCACTTCACGATTTGTAACAATTTGCTTGATACTAGATTCGATCGATGAAGTGTTTCTTTAGATCATCCATCATTTACGTGGACTCGAATAGAAGAATTGAGTTATTTGGATATTGTTCCGTTTTTTGTCACATCTTAGTGTATTGAAAGGGCCAAAAACAAAACACTGTACATTTTTGTATGATGATGTGCTATTTTTTGTAGTACACCTAAAGCCAAAATCAATTTTAAGGGCCTTAGGGGAAATGTGACTTTCCTTAAAAGAAATTTCCGATAAGTTAATGCAAAATTTAAAAAAGCATTTCTTTTTGAATTTTTAATATTATTTTTATATTAAATATAAATTATTATTTTGTCAGCCCCATTATAAGCCAAAAAGAAGAATCTTCACTTCCTCTGAAGATAGTTCTTCTTTAAAAAGGATTGCTTTTTGAATTTTAAAATATTATTGAACAACATTAGACTTTAGACATTAAATTAGACAGGTTCGTCAGGATACCTTTGCCTACCCCGAAAGGGCCTTAGCGTGAAGATATATATGTATGCACGTATGTATTATTAAACTAAACACTAATTATTTTTTTGTCGGCCAAATCATATAATTATAAGCCAAGAAGAAAAATATAATAAGAGCAAAAATATAAGTAAATTGTCGAAATGTTCTAAATAAAGTTTTTCTTTGTTAACAGCACGTGCAAAGTGAGATGCGGCAAGAATGCAAATGCCACGGGATGTCGGGATCATGCACAGTAAAGACATGTTGGATGAGACTCCAAAGCTTCCGATCTATCGGTGACACGCTGAAAGATCGTTTCGATGCAGCAACCAGAGTAATAATGCCCAACATAGAAGCAGACGTTTCGGTACAGAGAAATGACGCAGCGCCTCATCGGACGCGGAAACGAGACAGATACCGGCTTCAATTGAAACCTCACAATCCTGATCACAAGGTACCAGGCATTAAAGACCTGGTATATTTGGAACCATCTCCTGGTTTTTGTGAGAGGAACTCGAGATTGGATATAATTGGTACGCATGGACGTACTTGCAATGATGCGAGTATGGGTGTTGATGGTTGTGACTTACTGTGTTGTGGTCGGGGCTTCAAGAGTGAGACCATGTTCGTCGTGGAACGCTGCAACTGCACCTTCCATTGGTGCTGCGAGGTGAAATGCAAACTTTGCCGTACGGAAAAGACAGTTAACACATGTTTATAGGAAAGCGGACGCAAATGACGTATGCACGTCTGAGCAGCGGAAGAGACTGTTACGTGTCAAGTGACTCGGACTCGAAAGTAGACTTCAAAGTATTCTGATATAACAGAATATGTATATAATTGCTTTAAATTTGTCTATAGCGAAGTCGCTATAAACGTAATTCATTTTGACTTATGTAAATATCTTTATCTCGGTAACATTTGATTAATTTGGTGTAAAATAAATTATACGAGTCTTAAGAGCAAACATTCATCTAGCGATTTTGGACTCTGTTGTTCGGAAGTTAATGAGCTCAGTTTAATGACTATTTATTTAAATTTATCAATTTCGCGAAATTATTGGAGCTTTTTAATCTCCGATCACAGCTAGGTGATGACTGCTCTTGGTAGCCACATTGCATAACTCGACAAAACTAATCTTGGACTGTTAAGATATTAAGTTTAATATCGTGTAATAAATATTTATTTTAAGGACAATAATTATCCACTAGCTCCATATACTTTCTATTTTATAGGTGTCCTCGAGTATATGGTCGTATCGTAAAGGCTTCAAACAAAATTATCTCACAATTATAATTTTGTATCAATTATAAACGTGTTAATAGATTTTGTAATTTAATATGTTTTAATAAGGTATAATTTGGTGTACCTTGGCGTGAAGGTTTCGTTTGGCCCTTTATCTAAAAGCAGGTAGCGCCGTCATAAGTGTCCCATATTAAGAGATAAACACTCTTGAGAATTTTAATTAAATATTAAACGAATTAAATAATCAGTATTACTCGATAACGTTGGATGCGTGCTACGTCTGATGCTGAGATAAGGCCTGCAAACCGACTGACACTGTATATTTAAACGCTTAATCAACTGTTATTTATTTAAGCATGTACAAATATTTACTTTTAATATGTATTTATGAATTAGAAGCTATCGCAAACTGTTGAAATATATAAAAGACAATAAACATTGACTGTTATATTACATATTCACTATATGAATTTTCCAAATGCGTTCCTAAAGTTTTGACTTAAAAAGATTGAACTTTGACGGATTCCATTCTATTATACGATTAAACACAAGACACAACACTTTTATTAATAAAATAGTTCTATCAAGATTAAGGCTCGAAGCTTATTTTTTCTCGTTTGTTCAAAATTATAATTAAAAACACTTGTAATTGAGAATCTTCATAACCGACGTGTTTGTATGAAAAGAGAAATGAGTGTGGAGGAAGTCAAGCAACTCTGCAAGGTCGTGAGCACTCAATAAGCCTAAGTAAGGGACTTGGCGTGAAAATGTGTATGCATGTATGTAATAAAGAATACCTTATAATAATATTATTTTCAGTCATAGGGTCTGAGATTTTGTTTTTCACTTCGAAATATGTTCTATAAATCACCTTTAAGATTATAGTGCCGCCAAAATACCTGTTTAGTAGTCAAAATCGGAACTAAATCGCTATCTTCTGAAATTTCAGTCCTGACAGTTTCTGAAGTGAGTTTGGTGAAAGAAATTCCAGCAACTGATTTTTTTTTAACATTTTATTATCGCTATTTTGTAGTTCAAATTATCTTTCAGAAACACTAACGTCATACTGGCGATGTTGTTTACTGAACAGTTAAGTTGGTCGCACTGTACGGTTGTATTTTATATGACTGCTTTCATTTGACAAACAAATAAAATACATATGTATGATATACATATCTTTACGCCAAGTCCCTTATGGTGTAGGCAGAGAGTACTGAGTGCCAGACCTCGCGATCCTGTTGAACCTGTCTCGCTTCCTTCACATTAATTATACTTTTCATACAAACAAATAAAATAAATTTTGATTTCGTACTACAACGAACAAAGGTAGTGGAAAACTGCGTAACATTAATAACATTGCAAATATTGACAAAAATGACATTGCAAATTGTTCTTAACCAGATCACGTTGGTGTTTAATGTCCGATAAAGTTATACAACCGCGTGTTTAGCAACATTTAAACAAAAAAAAACACGTCATTAACAAGAACGTTGTGGTAACAAGGAGGTTACCATAAGCTCTTAAAACAGTATTATTTCAATAATACTAATTGTCATCGGAGAAAGACAACCTTATGATGAACACAATATAATTGTTTATAAAGGCGGACATTTAGCAAGATGGAAATAATACTGCTATAAGCGTTCATGGTAGGGCCCCTGGAATATGTAAGGTACATACACACATACATACATATGTTCTAAAAACTACTTCGATGGAATACTGTTGTTAATAGCACCCACTAAGGTACATTATGCCATAATATGCAGCTTTTTAATACCAATAGCTTATCCCAAGATGATTTTATCAACGCTGTCGATTGTTCTCAAATCTGTGAATTAGAAGAAATTTTTAAACTTTGAATTTCCCATAGTTTTGATTAAGTAGTTGCCTTTAGACAGACTTTTCCCCAATAAGAATTTATTATTATTATTAACTCTTTATTGTACACAACTGATATTACAGAAAAAATACTTAAAAGTAAAAAAAAGTACAAAAGGCGAGCTTATCTCGAACAAAAGAAATTTCTTTCAGCCAACCCGTAAAAGGAAAGTAATAAATGAAATAAGTAGGCTTGGTGTACAGATAAATAAACTACTAAATATATATATACTATTTAATGAACTAAAACACATGTAATTAAAAAAAATAACAAAACAAATAAACAAAATTAAACTAAACATAAACCTAAAGAAAAAATATATGGACAAATTGAGAGTCTAAGCTATGGCAAAGAAATGCTCTTTTAGATGTTTCTTGAAAGAATCAAGAGTTTTTTATCATTCAAATAAGGGGAAATATTTGTTTCTCGGACTATATTACCTGTTGCCACTGGGCAATGAAGAATTGTAAAGCCCGGCGAAGTTGTAAAAACCGCGAGGTTGGCAACATATTAGACATATTCCAAAAATGAAGAACTTTTTGCTACTCCCCATATGTGCAGTTAAAAGTGTAAAAAATGTGTTTAAACGAGACAAAATAAGCTATATAACTTACGATCTTGGTTCAATTTGTTTATAAGAGTATTTTTTAATAAACAGATACACTATATAAACTTATTCGTTCATGTCGACAGTTTGCTGGTATGATGAAGCTTTACCTAATATAAATATCCTAGGTATATAAACTTGTATGATATTTCATGTGATATAAATTTTAGTTAGATGTAAGTAGGTTATAATTATAAAGCTATTTAATGTATTTTTAGGAATAAATCATTACATAAAATTATAGTATTTATTAAAAACGTTTGCTTTATAATAGTAAAGTGAACCAACAGTCAGGTTTTTGTGATTGTGATAGTTTTCAATATTTTCAATTGAACAGTATTTTGAGAAACTATTGTGGTGACGTCGGATTTAAACATTCTGGTTATTCTTTTATTAAGGCTCTACCCTACAGCTGCGGTAATATCGCAACATGACATAACATTTTATCCCAGTGATACAATCAAGCAATTTCTAAAAAACCTCAATACTGTCTGTGAAGATGAGATATATTCTTACAAAATGACTTGTGTTTCGTAAATTGGGGCGATGAAACAAGGTACCTCCTGATTTTCCAGTTTCAGTCAAAGAGTTTTATAAATTGTTTTTATATTCCTTCTTTCATAATCCACCTAACCATAAGTATAACCGGTTATGTTCCTGACTCGTACTTTAATAAGAATGAGTGGGCATATTTTATACAAAAAAAAATATTACTAGGGAAATTTNNTTACTCTAAAAGTCATGGTTCTAAATACTATGACACTAAAAGCAGCTATAAAGTAAAAAAATTGTAATGTTTCTGTCTTTACTTGTCAAAAGATTGCGTTTCTGTCGTGCACACTCAGAATCGTAACTTTGAATTTTCAAAATATGTACTTATATTTAAAGTAATTATAGTCTTGCCCTTACTTTTTGAATTGTTCATCTCAAAAATTTTCAAATTGAAGTTATCTTAAACTCTTCATCACGATTCCTTCTCCAACGTTACTGACATCATTGCTTTGAGACCTCTCAGCTGCAGTATTTTGTAAAATGTATACTCATGTAGTACCTAACTTCTTTCGAAAATCAATAGAATGTGATTCATTTTGCATGTTTGCTTGTTTTAATAGATTTATTTCAAAATGAGTTAACGTTTATTCCTCATGTGCGCGTTTTTGCGATATTCGATTAACAAATTTGTGATTGTGAAAAACGTATTAGATAACATTGAGTTGGATTTTTTTTATCGCAATATCGTAAAACCGCGCATGTGGGGACATACCTTTACATTACTATGAGTGAAATAGCTTAAATTGGCAAATTGATTGCAAAGGATTTGTTTAATGAAATTAATAAAATAGCTCTCCTGTAAATAAACACTTGACATTTTTACCAAGACTGATATATATCTCGTAAAACAGTAATTAATTTTAATGATAATTTGAAGTTCAGCGTGAAAAATGTGATAAATGTTTTAATTTATTTTAAAATCAAAACTGTCTATTCCACTGTGAATCTTGTTTGTATTTTACAACTGACAGTATTTTAAGTTTTGAAACGCTTTTCACTTTTGAAATCATCACTGAAGTAATGAGCATGTAAATAATATGATTTTCAATTACTTTTAAGTATTTATGTGAATAAGTAGCATTTTTAATTTATTAGTAATAGGTAAACAATGAATGAAATCAGCTAAACTCATCTGAATCTCAAATGTAATGTATAGTAATACTTTTTGAAATTATATTCGTCCATATCGTCTGTGGTTGACACTAATTGTAATATTAATAAAATGCGTGCTGTTGATCGCATTATATATTTATGATTTAAATTGATTACTTGTTACTAAAAATATAGAATTGATGAAATTTTTTGTTTTTTTTTTAATATCTTATAAGTGAAGTGAAAGAATGGCTTCTACGATAAATCCCATGCGCCATTTCTTGTCGCAGAAAGAATAAAAATAGGATCTCATTAATAGGCGTATGGTTAATTTTTTGATCTCGTGCCTGATACGAGTATTTCCCATAATGATGAGCCGTATATCCTGATTGGAGATATATCGGGACAAGTCCGCTGTGGTCTAGCGGTCTGGTGTTGACCTTGACTTTATGAGGTCCAGGGTTCGATCCCCGGGAGATCAATTTTTAACACAAAACAACGTTGCACGAAATTGGATATATGCCCGCTTGGGTTTGTCTATAGGCTATAGGTTTGTCAACTATCATATTGTGAGAATTAAGGTCTTCAGCTAGTCGTAAGTGCCCTGGTTGTTCCTGTGCCTACCTCTTCTGGGATACTAGCGTGAAGATACTTTTTTTACATGAAATGGGAATGGGAAAGGTAAACAAGTAAACGGAATTTCTGATGCTAAGAAATACTTTCATTGAATGCGTTGCCAACGCTAAATATACCTACTAGTACAAACTTACGAAATAAGTCCATTCGACAAACCGAGATAGCCTCATTCCTCTATACATATATGGGATGCTCGTATCTTGTATGAAAGAAGCACTTATGCGTGTTAAAGAAGTATCGAAAGTTTTTTTAAAAGCAAATTAACTTATATTAACTGCTTAAAAGTTAAAGTTATGTAACAAATAGCCCCTTTCAAATTAGCAAAAATGAAGTTACACACCAGATCAAAGGGCGCGTAGGATTTAGTAGTAAGAGGGTTAACGTTTAGTATAAGACCTCTTTGATCTAGTGATCTGTTGTCGCTGACTACATGAAAATCCGAGGTCAAGTATAGGTCAAGGTCGAGGGCAAAAACGTAGCCCGCTATTAGATAGGTATGTGTGATAGGCGATAGTTTGGCAACTTAGTTTTGTGGATCTAAGGTAGGTACCTACTTTCGGCTTATGGGTGAGCTCAAGGTACCTCCACTTACTTTTCTGAGGATGCGCGCGCGAACATACTTTGTGGACCTTAAAAATTTTGACTTTCATATTCTGTGCTAAAATAAAAAAAAAGTATCTTCACGCCCATATCCCCGAAGATGTAGGCAGAGGCACAACCAAGGCACCCACGACTAGCCGAAGATACTAAGTCCCACAACGTGATAGGTGGCAATCCTATCGCCAACCGGGCACATTTCCAATCCCGACCAACATTTTGTAATTAGAAAATTAGAAAAATCCAATTTTCTTTTTGTTGGCCGACCCGGGATTCGAACCCGGGACCTCATGCAGTCAAGTCCAACACCCGGACCGCTAGAGTATGGCAAGTAGGTATCAGTGGTTCGATCAACATTAAAATATGATATGGGAATAGCAAACCTACAGTCATATTGTTAAAATGTTAATTACTTCAAAAGGTGCTGAATCGTTTATGGTAAATCGTGACCATTTCTAGATCGTGTAAATATACTTCTGGTTTATTATGTATTCTACTAGCTGCTCCGGCAAACTTCGTTCCACCAGACCAGTTCGTATGGGAAAAGTTACAATGTAATTTTTCCTAGTTTCCTAAAAATCGGACGGCATAAAAAGTATTCTATGTCCGTCTTCTGGTTCTAAGCTTCCTCCTTATAAATTTACAGCCAAATCGGTTCAGCCGTTCTCGAGCTATAAATAGTTAAACTGACACAACTTTCTTTTATAAATAGATCTATAGGTAGGTACAATAAAATAAATCTGTGGCAGAATGATTCTGAGCATTCAAATTTAAAAAAATAGTATATGCGATATTTCGTGGATGTTTTACATTTTCTGCCGCGATTAACGGCGAAACTATTAAACTGATAATGATGAAATTTGCCTAAAAGGTGCTTGTTATTTCATTTACTCAGGGGCTTACGTGGAAGAGGGAGTAAATGACAAAAGTGTAAAATTGGCTATAATTCATTAACGTGTAGAATAGTAGTAGTAAGTATATATACTAATGTAATAAAGAGGAAATGTTTGATTTTTTGTTTGTTTGAAACAATTAGGCTCCGAAACTACTGGACCAATTTCAAAATTTTTTTCACCTTTAGAAGGCTATATTATCCCTGAGTGACATAGGCTTTGTTTCATCAAAATCGGTGGAGTAGAAGCCAAGTTACGCAGGCGAATCTGCCTGAAACTGCTAATATAATATAAAACTATGTATTGTAGGGATTCTAAAAACATTTATATCAACTTGCGATAATAAAATCTTTATCGCCCCTTACATGCTGCCAAACTTATACCATACCGGAAGTTGACTAAGTACCTACTTTCCTCAAGTATTGAGTAATCAACACCAAAAACCAACTTGTTTCATAACTACTATACACATCACAAAAATGACATATAAATTGTAATGTTCATAAGTGAGATATGCGCCTTGTTCTTAGTTTTCTGTTAAAAGATTGTATTAACTTATATTACCAAATAAATTTCATTGTCAATCCAGAACATCGATAACAATGTACAAACATCAACATCCATAACAAAGTACACGATGTTTACATTTTGAAATTTATGCCAGTGCATTTCAGAACGAAATGTGAACTGTCATATCTCCGCCATTTTGTTTTATTGCGAACGCAACCGTAGAGCTTCGCTTTGATAGCGCGCAATTTTCTGAAACGGCTTTATTTTCTAACAAAGGGTTCACTTATTATGGAAAATCAAACTTTAAACCCACATGAAAGGGTTGATTTTGATAAAATTGTTCGGGTTAAAAGTGAAAAGTCGATCGGTGTTGGTGGTCGCCAAGGCCCAGGCATGTTCCCACGAGTATCGCGCATACAGGAAAATTTATGTTTATGAACTGAGAAATCTGTCATAAGATATACGTATGGCGTGTCTAAATCTGAAATACCGTAAATAATTTTTCATGCGATTTTTATACGAAAAGTGAAATCGAGGTTTTAAGTGGCTTTCCACAATACGATTACCGTTATCAAGAAGTTATACATAGCGATATATGTTCACATACAATAGTACTGATTGCACGAATTAAAATGGCGCTCCATTTGATGCAGTATTTTTAACGAACATACGACATTTCAATTTTAGTACTTTTCTTGCGCTTGGTATATATTTCCTCAGTTTTAAATATGTTAAAAATTCAATGAAATCTTTTTTAACCAGCTGTAAAAACGAGCGTCCTTTTCCTTAATTTGATTGTTTTTATATGTTTGATAGGCGGTCACTCGGCTTATGACGAACAAAAATTTGATGATTTTTTTTTGAAAGATAGCTCATGTTTTCGAAGTTTTCCCATATACATTTTATTGGTATTGGACAATTGATTTGTAGGTTGTACTAAACAATAAATTATTTTATTGTACTAAACAATAAATATTTTAGACCGTCTCTTTGGTCGAGTGGCTAGCGTACACGCCTAACTACACTGACAAACCGCAAGGCTCGGTTTCGATTCCCGGCGGGGGCAGGCATTTGTGTGAAGAACATTTAGATGTCTGCATTTCCGGGTCTGGGTGTTTATTAAATTTATTCTGGTATCTGTTTAAGTATTTATATGTGTTAGACTCGTTGACTAACACCCATAACACAAGCAAATAACTTCCTTACTTTGGGGTTAGATTAAGGTTGTGTAACTTGTCCAGCAACATTAATTATATTTATTTATTATTTGCGTGAAATGTCGTCGAGGTACATGATAACTCATACATTATTTTGAATATGTACGAGTATACTCGTATGACAAGTATATAAAAAGGATCTTATTAAAATTTAATATAAAACCATGTGGTTCATGGAGTCATGACCCGCCTTTTGTAAACAGAGTTATTAAATCGCGACGTGATAAATGAAAAAGTATCTTCACGGCCATATTCCCGACACAGTAGGCAGAGGCACAACTAGCCGAAGACAATTCAATTCATTTATTTATTTGTAGAAGTAGGTACAGTCATAGGTCTTAAAGATTAGGTACATTACAAAAGAACGACTACTCCTTGCCTAGTGGCGTACAAATATTATTTAGGAAGAAGTACGTAAATTTAAGAAGAAGAAAAATTTGCAGCAATCAGTTTCACTATCTCATGTATGTACGCAGACATTGTAGATTCAATGCAGAACTAGTAATACTCCAACTAGCCTGCTCTTATTTATATTATTGTACATAAATAAAGTTTAATCAAATACACCCATTTAAATTAAATACTATTACATTTTGTCAAATTTTAATTAAATCTAAATTATATTGATGTCCATAAAATCTTAATTCAATTAAATTAAATATATTATTAAATTATTCAATTAAATCTAAATTATATTAATGTCCCAATCATTACAATTTTAATACAAATTCAAATAATAAGTATTTATAAAGCATTAATTTAATACTTATTTATCAATGATTACGGATCCCATTTACAATTATTAAAGTATTCATTGACGTCATAAAAAGCTTTGGCTAAGTCCCACAATGTGATAGGTGATGTTTCACTTCCAAAACACATGTAAGATTTTTCTTCATACAAATTATGAGACTATCTTGGTTTATCGTATGGACTTATTTCGTAAGTTTTCACTAGTGGGTATGTTTGGTGTAGGCAACGCATTGATTGAAAATATTTCTCCTCCAGAAGTTCTTTTTACTTGTTTACCTTACCATATCACAAAAAAAAACTGTTACGTAAAAAGTGTCTACATGCTCGTATCCCCGAAAGAATAGGCCGAGGCACAACCAGAGCATCCACGACTAGCCGAAGACACTAAATCCTAAAATGTGATAAGTGAAGTTAGTTTCATTAAAACTTAAGAAATTTTATATTTTATTACATAATAAAAATTTATGTTAGTA
>NJDD01003703.1:74249-90901 GCA_002245505.1 Calephelis nemesis | reverse complement strand
GATGCTCTGGCATCAGTACTTGTCATTTTCGTGTTCCGTAGGAGGTAGTAAGGGTAGAGAGAAAGACGTAACTTGTATGAGGTGTTTAGTCCGCGTTGACGGGAAAGAAAGAAATAAAAAAAATACCACGGACTTGCCTCCTCAGTAGGTTCAAATCCTGTACGGGGCAAAATATTCTTTCATTAAAATTTATAGGCAATGGTTCTTACTTTAAATAAAAAAACCTAGCTGTCTATAATATCATAAAATGCATGCAATGCATGCTGTGGTGTTAGCATATTATGTTACTTTATTGGAACGAAGTTCCTTACGTTAGGCTTGGAGGGGATAGGGATTTTGCTGCGCGGCCGAACTGAAAAATATGTGATAGTGAAAACCGTAAGAAAAAGTGGATGGAATAAAACCGTTAAATGAGACGTGCGCAGGCGCGACAGTTGTATACACAAGCGAGTAGTGTATAATAACATTATCTTTCTCCCTCACTCCACCCCGCCAATGTACAGTGTATACTCATGAATTGTGCCAATTCTACATTAGCCGATTTTACCTGGTGTCCCACGACGTCATTATATTTTTCTAATTTTTGTCGATGGAAATTCAATAGAATCCGAGCGAAGTCGCAGTAACCGCTAGCAGTAACTCAAAACTATTCCTGGACTTGAACCAGTCCCGTCGATGGGAATGAGTTTACAGAATAGGGCCCCATTCGGTAATCTCATTCCCATCGAAAAAATCCCATCAAATATATCAGTTAATCTTCATATCACTCATTTATATTCAAATATCAGATGTTATGAATTTATAATTCGTAATTTCTAAAAAGAGTATATTTCAATTACACCTACAACTTGGTGGCCCACGCGTGGGCGGTAAAATATGGTGATTGCCGCGGATATGCCACTCATCAATTGATTTTACGATATTAATGCAGTTTTGCTTAAATATTCATAATCCACTTGTGTCTTGCCCTTTCATGTCATTGAGGCCAGATAATTGTAATATTCGTAGCTACATTGATTTTGATTTGAAGTCTTCATGTTTGTCAAAATTATCGCCTGTCAGTATCCACAATTGTCGTTTTCCGTTTTTGAGGCTAGGGTAGCCACCAGACTTCTACACGTGTCTTATGTAATTAGGTACTACGATTAATTAAAAACAGAACACGCTCAGTTTCTTTTGCCGCATTTTGACAGTATAAGACCGTGACCTTGTTCTCCCCGGGATACCTGTTTTGTGAATCTATCATCTGTCATTCTTCCCACTTGACCGAACCAGCGTAGCATGCCCTTTTTCATTTTAACACCAACACTTTCTTTTAAACCCACTCTTTCTCGGATCTTACTGTTACGAATGAGATCAACGAGCGCCACATCACAGGTTTTCCGTAGCGCCTTTGTATTATTATTGCTGATAATAGACGTCTTCTGTAATCGTCTGGGCAGGTTTGTCCACAAAACTCATATATAATTTTTACGATGCGCACGCACACCGACAGATAAATGTGACAGTCAAAAGCAACACCCTGAAGTTAGTTGCTAACTTTTTATTTTTAATTATATTTCATGATTTTTAATTATTGTTGCATGTGTATGTGTGCGTTGTGTTATTATTTTGTATTTTTGGATTGTTACGCCAAAGAAGTATAACTTCTTAACCCGCCAGTACTCGCGCTTCATTGGATCACCAACAGTCGCGTGCGGGTCGATAGGACCCAGATATTATATAGACGATTTAAATCACAAAGTATATATTTTTGAATAAAATAATGTGTTTGTTATAAATTTAACAATAAAACAAGTAAAAAATTACTTTATTTATTTCACTTTAGAAAATTTTGCCAATTTTTGCCATTTATTTATAATCAGCAAACGTAATTGTTTTACTATAACATGAACCGTCGCGTAAGGGTCAATACGACGCTTATTCATTTCATATGTCCGTCCTGTTCAAATGCCACAGTCAAAATAGCCGAGATGGGGGGTATGAGTTCACTATATGGTCACTTGAAGGTACCTGGCGCGGCAATCAAAATCTAATAATATTAAAGAAATTACGGGTCAAATTCTATACATCTGGGTCTTTCAAACCCATGCGCGACTACTGGCGGGTTATGTGCGTACATGAGTACACACACTTTTTTTAGGTATATTTCAATTGGAGCAGAATTTGACAGGCATGCCAGGGTCCAGACATGGCGATGACCCAAATATCGCATAGAACCCACTTTTTATCTTAGGTAACGATTCGATTTAAAACCCCCACAAGTAGTCTAATGCAACAGCCGACACGCGTTTGCCGGGTTACTTCATTCAAGTCCTGAGGAACCTACCTTTCAGAGAATATCCCCGAAGGGGTAGGTATAGGTACAACCAAGGCACCCACGAATAGCCGAAAACACGAAGTCGCACAATGTGATAGGTGGCAAGCCTATCGCTTACCAAGCAACATATCCAATCCCGAGCTACTTTTTTTTATTAAAAATTGAAAAAATCCAGTTTTCTTTTTGTTGCCCGCCCGGGATCCGAACCCGGGATCTCGTGCAGTCAAATCCAACAACTGAACCACCAGACCATAGAGGCGATACTTACCTTGCAAGCTTTTTAATATTACAAATTTGCTTCTAGCAGATTAAAACAGCTTTATCAATAGCACCCCAGTCTGCAGCTGGCTTGGGCGTGGTTTGCAGTGGATCTGCTTTTACAATAGCCTTCATATCTTTATTGTCAACTTGGATCTCTAGCTGTCCACGGGCTTGTTCAGCGGGGAGTAACTTCCAGAACGAAAACATTGGAACCAGAATCGTGTTTTCTTTTACGATAGATGGCTATACATCTTCAACCCTTTGAGACGTTTCCGCAACATGATGCCATTGCAATAACGTGACATTTCAAGTTTTCCATTTTGTGAACAGAGCGACGCAAACAGAATATAACTCAAGGAAAAACAAATTAGTGACATACATACATACATATCTTCACGCCAAGTCCCTTACGGCTTAGCAGAGTGTGTATATATAATAGTATAATTTTTACAATGGGAAAATATTTTATTCTTATCAATACACATACATGTCTTCACGCCAAGTCCCTTACGGTGTATGCAGAGAGTATTGAGTGCCAGACCTCACGATCCTGACAAACCTGTTTGGCTTCCTTCACGTTCATTACCCTTTTCATACAAACACGCCGATTTCGGAGACTCGACACCACCCTCGGATAATATCCGATTGATCTGATCGTGAAATGTCAGCCTTGGTCTCCCCGGGTACCTACATCCATCCACATTCGCATTGTATATCTGCTTTGTCAATATTTCATCTGTCATTCTTTCCACATGACCGAACCAGCGGAGCATGCCCTTTCGCATTTTAACACCAACACTTTATTTCAATCCCACTCTTTCTCGGATCTCACTGTTACGAATGCGGCCAGCGAGCGTTTCACCACAGATTTTCCGTAGTGCTCTCATTTCGACCGCATTTATCCTACTTTCATGATCTTTCTGACATACCCAACTCTCGCTTCCATACAATAACGTTGGGATAAGCACAGAATTATGCAAAGCGAGTCTAGCTTTTTGACTCAAAACCTCGCTTTGGAATAGCTTACCCAACGCTCCATTCTCCCTATTCCCTGCACTCACTCTCCTCTCTACATCCGCGGTGTACCTTCCATCCCTGCTAAAAGCACAACCACGATATACAATTTCATTCACTATATAGTAAGCAGCTTATAGTCCGGGTTAACATTTTGTATAATTTTTAGAATGGGAAAATATTTTATTCTTATCACTACACATACATATCTTCACGCCAAGTCCCTTACGGTGTATGCAGAGAGTATTGAGTGCCAGACCTCACGATCCTGACAAACCTGTTTGACTTCCTTCACGTTCATTACCCTTTTCATACAAACACGCCGGTTTCGGAGACTCCTGATACCACCCTTGGACAATATCCGATTGATCTGATCGTGGAATGTCAGCCTTGGTCTCCCGGGCACCTACATCCATCCACATTCGCATTGTTTATCTGCTTTGTCAATATTTTGTTTGTTCTTCTTTCCACATGACCAAACCAGCGGAGCATGCCCTTTGCATTTTAAGACCAACACTTTCTTTCAATACCACTCTTTCTCGGATCTCAATGTCACGAATGAAAATTAATAAAACACAACACATGTGGAAACACAAACACAAGTACATGTATATAGCTGTATAAAATTGAATTTGAGATTCCTCATACACATAACTAACACTATAACACGTGTAAATTTAAACAGAAATCCAAAACAATTATAGTACCGGATAACCCGTTAGAATTTACCGATTTAATGACGGATATTAATAAATGGAAAGAAAGATAACATACAGTCATAAAATTGGAATTACAAGAAGTGTACTTCATTAACCGGTAAATAACGATTTACGATCCGCCGCGGAGATCGCCGAGAGACGAGGCCCAGGTCGCGGTGAGTGATCAGATGTTTACACTCGATTAGAGTTCATTGTCAGATCGAGTGCGAAGCTAGCAACAAATTTAGACCAGTCTCAAGACTACCCAGAATCGAGAATCGAACGATATTGATCGATTAGATTTCATTCGTCTCATTTTGGATAGGATGCGTAAGATATGTTAAAAATGCAACATAGACTATCGGCCAAATTCAATGACCTGTTTAAAATCAAAGATAGGGTTTATATAGATCAGTTACCAGGCAAACTCTGTTATTTTTTAGGGTTCCGTACCCAAAGGATAAAAAGATGATGAGAAGAAAAGGCAGACGTCTGTCTCCAGGCTGTGTCTTATAAACCGTGATAGCTAGAAAGCTGAAATTTTCACAAACGATGTATTTTCGTTGCCGCTATAACAAGAAATACTACAAATAAAAAAAAATATTAAGGGGACCTACAATAATCGTGTATTTATCGTATTTTTTTGCTCAATATTAAAAACGGTAACAGGCAGACGCTTCAAATTTTCATAGAATATTAACTTGTATATAACCTTTCAAAATGAATAATTAACTAATGATAAAGTAAATATTAAAGACGCTCCCACACAACAACGTAATTTTTAATAAATAGATGATAATACGGACTACGGAACCCTTCGTGCGCGAGTCCGACTCGGACTTGGCCGGTTTTATATATTTAACAAAAATGCCGAAGCAACTAAATTCTAGTAGGCCTATCTCTAACTGTAGACAGATTATTGAAATTGTACATAATCTTTTCTTAACCATAAAATGTTATTGTAAAATAAATACTAAAATGATTGAAGTGACAATTAAGTATCTCGTATGTTAATAAAAACTTCAAACACTAACATATGTGTTTGTAGACAAAAGAAAAAATAGTAAAAAATATCTTCACGGCTGTATACGACAGGTAGGAATAGGTGAATCCTGGTCACTTACCACTAGCGGAAGATACTAAATACAACAACGTGATAAGTGTACTCAAACATTACATCGCTATATGACAGCGAAAAGCGATACACAAAAGAAAAAAAGCAAACCATATTGAAATTTCTTTCTGCTTTGAAATACAGATATTTGAGTATAAGAGAAAAGGTTCCACAAAATTTTCTTTACTAAGCACTAGTGGTTAGCCCTGCTGAAGTTGAGAACATAGATTAATGCCCGGTTCCTATAATCAACGAATCGTAATCCGTCAGCTAAACCATTCGTAGTTTGCTCAAAAGTAACGGAGCGTTACCAATATTTAAAAAAAATGTTTGGATATTTTAATAGTCGGAAACGAGCAATCGTTGTTAGTAATCTTACTAAGCGTACAAAATACTACCATCCGTACTCAAAACGAATCGTTTTTTGAATATAGGAACCGGGCATAAGATTGATCATTCTCATTCATACCAGAAAGGCTAGCACGAACCATATAAGTATTTACTAGGTTGTAGAGTTTCTCAGCGACTCGTCTGGATTGGTACCACCGCCTTACCTATTTCTGCCACCATAACGTCCAATGCTTGCCGTTTACGTGTTCCGGTTTGAAGGGTAAGGTAGCCGGTAAACTTACTTTTGCTCAAGGCCTAACATCCCGGCCTCAGGTTGGCAACCCACCATTACCAGATTTGGTGTCTCTAGGCGACACGAATTTCTTGCCATCAGGAAATCCGTCTGCTTGTTTGCCTACCAGTATCATAAAAAAAAAGAATAGATAGACTTTGTTCAGCGTAGTCAAAGCGTTGGCCAAAAAATAATGTCAATAGTTAACAAACAATCCCAAGTGTCAGGGAATGGCTGTTTTTCGACTTGCCGGTTTCTCACCGGCACGGTACCGGCTACGGCAACGGTTCAGCTGCCGTGGTCGCAAAAATGTATAGATGTATATGGAACATCTTTCCGTTGTCCGGCGCCGGTAACGAGCCGTCGCCAACAACGGCAAGTGTGGGCAACAACGACAAATGAAAACATAACTTAATAAAAATATTTTCTTTTATTATCAGAAGTTTGTGTGCGCTCATGTAAGCATTGTCATACATTAAGATGTTTTTTTTATGATAATGGAAGGCAAACAAGCAGACGGATTTCCTGATGGTAACAAAATTCACACCACCTAGAGACACCAAACGTGGTAATGGTGCGTTGCCAACCTGAGTCTAGGATGTTAGGCCTCGAGAAATAGTAAGTTTACCGGTTAACTTACCCTCCAAACCGGAACTCGTCAACAGCAAGCATTGGACGTTATGACGGCAGTAATAAATATGGCGGTGGTACTAATTCGGGCGAGTCGCTGCTAAACTTTACCACCTAGATGTGACGGTGCTAGTGACGGTTAGCCTATGCTCGCCTTTTACGGGCTAGCAAGAAGGTAGATGGTCTATTCTGCAAAAGAGCTAGGACCAACACAAGGAAACGGTTCATTTAAAGATAAATCATACATTTATTTGTCTACCATGTATTCTAGCCCTTTTGAAATCGAGACGATATTGATCGATATGTTTTCATTCGTCTCAAGTCTAGCAATTGCTATCGTTATTCTGGGAAGCTAAATAATCTTTGGCAATCGCATGTCCTTCATCAGCTGCTCGAACAGGAAACCACGCTTGCCCAATTTCAAAGATGATTTTTATTAAATTATAGAAAATTGGTGAACATGCAATTCCAAAATATAACTACAAATACCCTTAAATTCATCGATACTAATATTAATACTTATCTTTATTACAATTTTAAGGAGGTAAAGTTCCTAACTCTCTTTTTTAGTTTGTTGAGACTAAACCGTAGCGCTCTCATTTCAACCGCATTCATACCATCCTCATGTTCCTTCTGACATATGCAACTCTCGCTTCCATACAAATACAATGAGATAAGCACAAAGTTATGCAAAGCGAGTCTAGCACTTTGACTCAAAACCTCGCTTTGTGAAATAGCCTACCCACCGTTCCATTCACACTATTCCCTGCACACACTCTTCTTTCTACATCCGCGGTGTACCTCCTATCTCTATCTTCTGATGTAATATTTATTTCATATTTTAATTATAACTAGCGGTAGCCCATTGGTCGAAATTCGACCATAATAAATTTTAATATCTTGTTGATAAGAACTCCATCTTCATTTCGCAAGACCAACAACTTTGTTTCCAAACTTTTTAGTGCGCCATCTGTGATCTTTTATCGTTATCATCTATATATTTTTTGTGTGTGTCAAATGGATGCTAGTGTGGGTAATGTTTTATTTATTGGTTTAATGTACTTTATAAGCATTATTATTGAAAACTATTTATTTTTCTACACTTCTCCTACACATAAACTATAAGTGAGCCAAATTTTATGCTCTTTCGTCATCGCAATTTTCGTAAAAAAAGGTCCTAAGTTTTTGAATCACGTATTAATATACAGATTCATGAGTAGACAGCAGCGGAAAACGTAAACTACTCCACCAACGGCAGTCCAACGGAAATAGATTTATCAATTATAGCGCCATTCTCGTACCAATTTGGATAAATTTGAATAAATTTGTAAGAAAAAATATAACACTAACAATACATCGTATTTACAAGTTGTCCGACTGCTAAACTATTAATTGAGTGTGATAATCGTAAAGATAAACTTTATTTTTATGTCAACATTTTTTTCAATACTTAATTCAAATAGTCTATTAGCAGATTTTTTAAGAACAAATTTATTTACTAATTTCCGGCTAGAGTGACGAGATACATTCAGACATGTCCAGGTGACGGAGGCTTTGAGAGTACATAGCACAATAAATTTTGTCTACAAATTACTTGTACGTGCTAATTGCGGAGATTAATTTAATATATAGCCATCATCTATCTAAAATAAAAAAATACATATTTTACATTACAAATTTACATTTTGATATTTACCCCTCTTCTACGGTAACTCGTTTCGTAAGCGGAATAGGCCTTGTTACCTTTGAAACATCGAGTAGGTACGTACTTTTCAAATTTTGTTACGACCGGTTAAGTAGATTTGGCGTGGGCGTTTTAGATTAGACATACAGAAAGACAAAAGATATAAAACTGTGTACTGCTTCCCATTTTCAGTCGCATACGCGTAATTTTTTTTTAAATATCGTCAATGTATAGAATTCACCGTCCTGCAGTTGTGTTACGTACTAGTAGCCCGTACCGGGGGTCGCACGATGATATTAATATTTTTACCTAGAAATAACGTAACCTATGTCCAGCACGGATGATTTCGGCTTCTAATAGTGAAATAATTGTTCAAATCAGTACAGTAGTTTCGGACAATCCAATAAAAAACAAACAGACAAACAATCAAATTTTTTCTCTTTATTATTGGTATAGATAGATGAATATAGATTAAGGATTTTATGTGTTGTAGAAACACCATAACATTTAAATGCCGAATCTTAAAACGGGGTCGGCCATGTTTGAAATTTAGGGATATACCTGGTTGAGCTGAAATTTTATTTTCCCGCTCATAAGACCCTATATAATACAAATATCACTGAGAGTAATCAAACCATTGCAAGTTTTAAACTAATTCCGGACTTTATCGTGCACGTTTGTATTCAATAAGTAATGTATTTCAGATACTCCTTACAATGAGTTTATCTATATGTATAAAAGAAAGTGGTGTTAGTTACATTATTTATAACTCAAGAACGGCTGAATTGATTTAGCTGAAAATTGATTGAGAGGTAGCTTCGAACCAGGAGAAGGACATAGGATATTTTTTATCTTGTTCGATTTTGAGGTATCTGAGAAAAACACCTATTTAATATTTCCCATACAAACTGAACGGGTGAAACGAAGTTCGAGGGAACAGCTATTCTAAATATATAACGAAAGCAATAATTAGCCATGGTTTAAATGTTATCTGAAAAAATGAAATCCTGTAGACCTTTACGCATACATTCATTAAAAACATAATGTCTTTTTAAAATCTGTCAATCAAAAAAAAATTCAAAAGTGACAACCCTAACAAAAAAAAATGAATAATTCAAACATCTCAAAAAAACTGTCAATAGAGTGATACAGATAAAGTCCGGGAGTGTTTGTAGTAAATTACACAATTATTCTTATTTAAATCAGTATTAATCACTGTGAGACATAAAATTACTTTTACCGGTTTATCGACTTTGTTGGATCGCTGTTGATCTGCATTGCTTGACATTTTATAAATTACCCACATTAATTACGTAATCGGTAAAAGTTTGATTAACGGTGGGCGGGCGTACGTATAAACATGCGATAAACGAAATTACCGTAAATCGTAAAACTGCTTGAGAATGCGAGAACAATTTTCAGATCGCGTACACTTGGAGAGATAAGTGTTAAACGGGTTAAGGGCTATGACATTTTAGTTTTTTATTTTTTTTTAATGTCATAAAGTTTAGAGATAAAACGTTTTTCGTCATTTTGTCAATGTAGAAAATATAATATGTAAGTTTTACTTATGTTAATAACGTACGTACCTAAGCCTAGCTGAAAAAAAAATGACAGATTACGTAAAGAAAAATGCTAGGTTTTTATTTTAGTAAGAATATATTTTGTTACCAAATATTTATTTAGATGTCTCTATCTATACTAATATTTTAAAGAGGAAAGATTACATTTTTGAAGTGAAACTTCTTTATCGGGGTTGAAAAAAAATTTAGTCTAACATTTTTTCGTTGCGCGTCACATTTTTCCGTTACGCGCCATCTTTGTTCTTATCCCTACCACGCGTGATTCGAAGTATACTTTCTCCAGCGGAGTAGAAATTGGCAATAAACTTTATTTAACCAATTTCTGTAAAGTTGCATTTAGTAAATTATTTTTTGAAAGATAACGTCATAAAGAAGTTTCACTTCTTCACTTCTTACTAGTGTACGCTGGTACACGCACACATTTTTTTGTTTGTTTATTTGAAATGAATAGGCTCCGAAACTACTGGACTAATTTCAAACATTCTTTTACCTTAACAATGATAAAGTATCCCTAAGTGACATAGGCTTTGTTTCATCAAAATCGGTGCAGGAGAAGTCAAGCTACGCAGGCGAATCTGCGTGAAACTCCTAGTAACAGATAAGTTTACCTTTTGTACGTTTTTTAACTATCGGAACCCTTCAAATATTTAAACCACATAACAATATCTAAGATTTGACAAAATCACATTACACAAATAATTTCTTTGTTGATTAACGATTGATTTGTATAGCTTGATGTTTATAGAAGTTTGGATTTTTATTAGCCTAAAGGTTGAGGTGAAGTAAAAGATATATAATCCGTATACCATTGCTGTAGTCCGCTTTTTAAACTCACGGTAATTTATTTGTGTACAATAAAGTTTAATTAGTACCAGTGCATGCTTGTATGCTTAATTTTTGTGACCATTCTATTTTCAAAATTTTGAGAGTTATGTATTTGAATGTACATAACATGATTTTATTTAAGCTAAAATTTGTTTAAAATTTTAACCTTGACATTTAATTTATAATAGTCGCACAAAATATAGATAGGTTGGACAGATCTGACTGTACTACCTAATAGGGCATCTCAAGTCTCAAATAGCCAGATTACTCAGAACTAAAACATCTAGTGAACCAGGTAAGATGCTCGTGGGATTTAATTGATATAAACAACTAGTGATTGACCTCGCAGTTTTACTACAACAGTAAAAAATTTCGATAGTAAAAGTCAGTAGGCAAGTGAATTATGAGCACAACACGTCGTGTGCGAGACTCACGTACGAAATGATCTTGTTATACGCAACGGTGAGTGTTTACATTTATTTATTATCATACACATTTTACTACAACATTTAGTTTTTTTTTACATATATAGCCCTGATGACGCTTGTATAGCGAAACCGGTTGGCTAAACTATAAAAATTAAAAATAATGAAATATATTGTGGAAAGGACAAGTGTTTCTAAATAATTGTATCAGGAAAGGAATTCCACCAAGCACCGACGATAAGAAGTATATAAACTATTATCAGACACATTTTACTACAATATTCAGTTTTTCACCTATATCTTTATATATATAAATTATTCGTTGTAGTTTGTCCGTAATGGACTCCTAAACTACTTAACCGATTTCAATCAAATTTGCACATCGTGTGCAGTTTGATCCAACTTAAAAGAAAGGATAGCTTACATCTTAATTTATGACCAAAAAAATTACCATCCAAGCGAAGCCGGAACAGGCAGATAGTATTATACATAATGTGTATTTGTACTGATGTTGCATATATACAGATCAAAATTGGCAAATTATTAGTGGCCGCACACAAACCAACTACTTAAAATAATTTTGTTAAAAATAAAATATTGAAAGAAAAATAAGCACACGGCTTTCCTGATAGTGAGAAATTCGCGCCGCCCAGATACACCAAAGGTGAAATTGGTGCATTGCCAACCTGAGGCTGGGATGTAAGGCCTTATTATCCTCCGAACCGGAACACCTCAACGGCAAGCGCTAACGTTATGGCGGCAGGAGTAGATTAGGCGGCGGTATCCTATGCTCGTCTTTTAGGAGGAAAGCAGATGATCTATTCTGCAAAGGAGCCCACGGGAGAACACGGGTTATTCCTGTCTCAAGTAATTTAATAGACATTATGTTCACTATCTACACCTACAAACACAGGTCTTTTATGATTACATATAATGTCTAAGTATATATCATCATACAATCCTCAGTTAAAATATCGAGATTCTAATAAAATATGATCTGTGGTAAATACCTACATATTTTTTTTTCGATAACGTACAATACGTAGGTACGTACACCCGGGCTAAAATCTTAAAGCAATCAAATCCACTTCTAAATCATTCATACAGCATATACCTATTATAAAAATGAAACCCCAATTCCTGTGGTCAGATATCACGCCTGAACGGACGGACAGATTTTGCTGATTCTTTCTTTGTTGTGATAGTTACTGTCAGAAGAAGATTATTAAGAGAAAAAACGGGAAATTGCAAGGAAACTGTTTTTTTTCATAAAAACTGTAAGTAGCTGTTAATGTCAAGCGATACGAAGTTTACCGGATCGGCTAGTCAAATATAATTACTAATTGTTATCAAATTATGTATATTTCTTAACTATTTCACGTTTAGATAAGAGTAAAAAATCTCCTTTATTGTGGTTTTTCGAGAGAGGTCATGTTTTGACGACGATCGAACGGCTAAAATAACATCCCTCTGTTGCCAGTGCCGGCTTAAGAACTAGCACATTTTTACGACACCACCTAAATGTAGTTAGAGAGCATACTTAGAAATAAGAGGATACAATAAAATGAGCTTTTCATTAGAAAGAATTTAATGATTTTGTTTTCACACTTTTTATTTTAAGTGTTTTTAACTAAATTAAAGTAATTTCATAACTTGACCTAGTTCAATAACCGATAGCGCGGCTGTTTATACTACTATATGTCTACTGCACCTCTCCCCAACACCGCTTTTGTTTGTAGCGATATGAAAGAAGGACAAACAAACAAACAAACTTTCGCATTTTTTATTATTTATATGGATTCAAACTAATTAGAAAAAAAAAGTATCTTCACGCCCGAAAAGGTAGGCAGAGGCACAACCAGGGCACCCACGACTAGCCGAAGACACTAAGTCCCATAATGTGATAGGTGGCAAGCCTATCGCCAACCGGGCACATTTCCAATCCCGACCAACATTTTTTTTTAAAAATCCAATTTTCTTTTTGTTGGCCGACCCGGGATTTGAACCCGAGACCTCATGCAGTCAAGTCCAACACCCGCACCGACCACAGAGGCGACTAATTAGAAAAACGCAATTAATCCTATTAATATTATAAATGCGAAAGTTTGTATGTATGGATGTATGGATGTATGGATGTTTGTTACTCTTTCACGCAAAAACTACAAAGCCGATTACGATGAAATTTGGTATGTAGGTAACTGAAGACCCAGAATAACATATAGGCTACTTTTTATCCCGGAGTTCCCGCGGGATTGGGACTTACGCTTGTGAAACCGCGGGGCGCAGCTAGTATAGAATAAATTTACACTAAACAGGAGAGATTTCATTGTTCAGACAAAATCTCATATTTATATAAAACGGTACACCGACCAGGAACCTCATTACGACATAGAAGAGTTCGAATAAACGGAATCTTTAAAACAGGTCTTAGATTTCATTTAAAACGTTAACAAAGTCCAACAAATACGTAGCAATGGACGATACGAACCATTATCGGCGCTTATATTAGCTGAATCAATCGAGGCGGAGTGGCGGCTGAATAGGGCCCTGGTGACATTTAGCGACGTGTGTCCTGAGTAAAGATACATACGATTCAAAAATATATGCTGAGATTTCACCTTTCCAGTTTCGACTGGATTATTTTTTATTATATTGAAAGACAAACAAGCAGACGGATTTTCTGATGGTAAGAAATTCATGCCGCCTAGAGACATTGAAGGTGGTAATGGTGCGTTACCAATCTTAAGCCGAAATAGGCCTCGAGCAAAAGGAAGTTTACCGGCTATCTTAAAGTCTGAACCAGAACATGTCAACGGTAAGCGCTGACGTTATGGCGGCAGGAATAGGTAAGGCGGTGGAAACTCTATCACCTAGTCAGGTGTTAGTGACGGTAAGCCTGTGCTTGCCTTTTAAGAGCTGACTGGCACAGGAAGGCAGGTGGTCTATTCTACTAAGAAGCTCGGACAGACCCGGGGAGAATATATTTTTTATACTATTATTCCTGTTCAATCGATTGGGATCGGTTACGTTGCGGAATTAAGTACCTTCAGGTAATTGTGGTTGCCCTGACCCTACCACTGCTTTTCGCTTAGGGGAAAAGTGCATAAAAATACTTACTTTTCAGCTTAAACATTATACACTACTTATTTAATCCACTTCAAATTTTGTTTCATTATTAATCCTATCCTATTAATATTATAAATGCGAAAGTTTGTGAGTATGTATATATGGATGTTTGTTACTCTTTCACGCTCAAATTGCTAGACGGATTTGTCTGAAATTTGGAACACAGATAGATTGTAACCTGGATTAATAAATCGGCTACTTTCAATCCCAATCACGTTACGGGTTCCTGTGAAAACGCGGGCGAAGCCGCAGGCAACAGCTAGTATCACCCCTGCGCCATCTTACGATCTGACGCGAGTTTAGAAGTGTTTATTTATCCATTCCAAAAAAGTGTGCTGCGCCGCTGAAGAAGTTTTCACCTCAAAAAGTTATTGGATGTAATATAGAGCCAAGCTTCTAGCGCTACACCTCTTGCTAAAGAGTTTTTGTATTCCTAGATCTACACGCTCTAACTCTGCAATACTAACAAACCTTGAACCTTAGTTAAAATATGTGGCTTAGCGGTTGCTTTACTACAAAAACTATTTATTATTAGTCAAGAAATGGATACTGATTTCTTTCACTTTTCATCTTATGCCTTTGTGACTGTACTTAAATGACTAAACCGTATATTTTAGCTACTTTGTATCTTAAATGGAAAGTAATCATTAATTATTCATTTTATATTTACGTATGTTTGTCACAAGGTTATTTGGCCAAGAACGATCAAATTTTGAAAAAAAAATAAGAGTAGTTTATGATTCAGATTTGGAGGAACACCTTCCATATAAATTTATCACCAGAACCAAAAAAGTACTTTTTAATTATACCATATTAAACGACAAAGTTTAATAAATTCAAAACATTTTTTCTTCAGTCTTCTTGCACTTAAACTGTTATTATACTAACAGTTTGCCTAATTACTTACTTACTAATTTTTGAATAATATTTCATCACCCATGACACCCATTTGGTATTTAATTAAAAGAAACGTAGCTTATGATGAAACTCAAGTCTTTAACTACACAGCAGTCAGCTACTCAGTTCAGCAGTTTAGCTGCAAAAGCGTAACAGTTAGACAAACTTTTTGTAATATTAGTATGGACAAAAAATACAACATTTCTGTGAAACACTGCCTATCACATAAGAGACCTGGCATGAAGATATATTGTTATTTCTACCAATAAATAATTACTCATTATTAGTTATTACACAGCTCTGTCCGAGTTATCGAGACTGCAGTTACGAAATACGTCAATGAGCAAATTCAGTTTATTTTGGCTTCAATTTAAGTGTATCTTAGTGACAGGAGCGTTTCACTGGACTTAGAAAATCATATCATGTCTCTTCTCAACCTATTTTCAACTTTATGCTAAGAGCATATGGTTGCAAATCATTTGTGTTTGTCTGCAATGGAATATTGCCAAACTCATGACAAACTTCTGTCTATCCAGACGAATAAATTAGCTGTGATAAGTTGTATGCCAATTAATTATCTTCAAAGCACCATCTGGTGTGAAACCCGGTTGACCGGAGGACGTGGTTTTAATGATAGAATAGGTGAAGTTTGCAATTATTACTGGATTATGACCTGTAAAACTTCCAGCAGCGAATAATATATCTGGACAAATGACACAAATTCAATCTAACCCCAAAGTAAGCCAATTATATTGAGTTATGGGTATCAATGGCACTAGTACCTAAAAATACTAATATAGATACCATAATCAATATTTATAATTACACCCAGACCTATTGATGCAGACAAATAGGTGTTCATCACACATATGTCTGATCTCTTCGGGAATCGAACCCGAGCAACGCGGTTGGTCGGTGAAGTTAGGTTTGTATGCAAGCTCCTCGACCCTAATGGTCGAGTACGTATTTCTCCAATTAGTACTCAACCCATCATTACGTTCCTCACACCATGTTTTTGTTATGGGTGAAGATAGCAAACATGCTCACGGTTCTTGAGATGGAAAGAGACGACTGTAATTTAAATCCAAATAAAGTTATTTGACTTGCAATTTCCCGCTAAAAATGTATACGTATTATGGCGTGACAAAACAGGCAAAATAGTGCGCTATGAATGAAATGGACTTACCGGAAGCTAAAACTCCCAAATATATCCAACTCCACATAACAGACAACACTAACCTGTTTTATTAGCACAAACAATACACACACTACTAAAAACTCAACGTACGTTTGGCTTCGTAACCAAAACATCATCAAGATACAACCGTGCCATATAGACACCATAGATGTTATATTGCGTTATTGTCCTGAGGCCCAGGTGTTATGCCTAATGTGCAAGTTTATTGGCTAGCTTACCGCCCGGCCTGGAACATGACAGTGGTACGGCGATGAA